>CAUYUJ010002370.1:380706-398206 GCA_963575745.1 Prorocentrum cordatum
AAAAAGTTGTTCGGGCTTGCGAAATCACAGGGGAATGTAGAACAACATAGGTTTCACACCCGCTTGCACACAAAAGGTATGGAATATTGCAGAAGGCATAGAAAAGCTTCAAAACATATGTAACAGTTGCTGCATTCAGTGGAAAGGGCGGGTCGCTGGGCGCATGGTGAACATCATAGGATTGTAATGTTAACATAAAATCAGAGTCGGTCCTGCGAGCCTGCTGTTTGTTTGTTGCATGGTGCGCTAAGGTGTTTTAGTCGGCCTGATTGTCGCCGGGCAGCCCAAGATGACCTCAAGACGGTCCTCAGCGGTTCCAGCAAAGGCATGGTAGCCCCCAGACCCTAGATAGCCTAAGGTGGCCCCATGACAGCTTTTGTATTGCCCGAGGTAGCTTGAGACTTCCCAGAGATGCCGTTGGGCGTCCCCAAGAACCCAGATGGCCTATTGGAGTCCCAAGTCAACCTAAGGTTGGCCCACGCCCCACGCAGCTGAAGGTTGCCCCAGAGCCTCCGAACCAAGCAGATTGACCCAAGAGCCTATGGCGGCTTCCCCAAGACAGCCTATAATGGCTTTAAACAGCTTGCGATTGCTCCAAGACAACCAATGACACACGATACCCCAAAGACAGCCGAGTACGGCTCCCCAGGAAGCTTACCTTGAGACAGCCTATGGCGGTGCCGAGATCCTCAAGGCAGCCCAGCTTCTGACGACCATAAGCCCGCCATGCGAGTAGAACGATATGAAGAAAGCGGAGATGTGGAGGAAGGAGCGTTGGAGGAGGAGGAGGCGGAGTTTTAGAAGAGCAAGAGGAGTAGGGACAGATGATGAAGAAGGAGGAGTGATTGTCTACGCATCACGTGAATCGCACAGTGCACAGCATTGATGTCAAGTAAAATCCATCTCATCAAGCTCCTTGAAAGTAGGGAGCTTTGCAGGGTGCGGCATGTCACGATGTGTGATCTGGTCGTCGCACTGTCCGCCCATGAGCACCCAATGCTTCAACAGCTTCTCTGTGTTGCCAGGGCCTTTATTTGCCCAGAAGAGCCGCCGCCGCCTGCACTTGTTGGGATGTGCATCTTTGTATACGCACGTGCACTCAAGTCCAGTCACCTCTCCAGTCGTCTTGTGATACACATAAGTGAACCTCGACCCTCGCCAGTTCTGGTTATCCTTCCGGATGCGTCCGACTGGAGGCGCAGGCGGAGGCGGAGACTCTGATGATCCTGAGCTCGAAGAACTCGAGCTCGAAGAACTACTTGAGCTTGAGGCAGCGTCGGAACAGTTGTCGGATTCTGCATGTTCCTCAGCTGGACGCTCCTCGTCTGCCTCGTCTTGGTCATCTTCACCTTCTGCTGGGCCGATCTCGTCAATAGCCTCCTCTTCAACTTCGTAGTCCGCGTCCGAAGCATCAAACTCAAACTCGTCTTTCTTCGTTCGTTTGGCTGGAGGCGTCCACTCGTGGCCCTTGAGGAGAGCCATGTAGTAGCCCTCTGGCATCAGATGCAACACTTGCGAACCATGCCTTGGTGAATCAAGAAGTGCCCACAAGTAGTGCTGGGAAAAGGTCTTCGCACTCTCCCTGAGATGCCGCACTTTCGCGCCCATCTGAGTGCAAGGCTTCAGTCCTCTTCTCGATTTGACAACTTCATGTTTCCAGCCTGCCCTATCAAACAAAAGCGCCAACTGCAAACTTGACAAATCGCAGAGCGGCTTCTCCGAGACCCCAGGCGGCATCATAACATTCTCTGGATTTCCCAAGGGCTGCAAAGTTTGTAAAGATAGCTTCCCACGAGAGCTGAGCATCCAGCTGTTGCCCAGTGATCTAGTCACAAAGCCCTTCTCGGATAAAAACTTCAAGGCGCGCTCCGCATTGTCAGTGAGCGCCTCCGCCTTGAAGAAGACACCCTGCCCATTCGCAGCTGCAGATGGCAAGAGCTGCTCGATGACAAGGCCCATCGCGCCAGCAATCCCTGCCGGCGCCTCGACGCCACCAAATTTGTGGCACAGCGCGGGTTGACAAATGTATCGAGTTAGGCTCTTCCACTCTGACATGGTGAAGGTCGACGGCACTGCAATCACAGAAGATTCATCAAGTCCAGTCTCAGTATCTTTCATGAGCAGGACTGGCGTTTCCGAGCTCGGGTCCGTGACTTCACACAGCGAGATAGCAATGCTGTCGGAGTCGCGAACCCTTGGCGCCCCAGGTGGCGCGACGAGATCTGAAGGCTTGGTATGGTGGAAAGTAAAAAACAAATGCCGTCCTCCATTGATCTTGCCAGAAGGTGCATCATCGGGCAGAGGGTCACTGGCCATCTCGACATCGAAATCAAATTCATCATAGGCTTTTCTGATGTCATATGTCGGGTCAGTGATGTCGATAAGCCGCTGGAGGTCTACATCAACGAACGGACGGTCCAAAGCCAAGGAGAATATCTTGTGTCCCATAGCTTCATCTCCAGACTGAGCACAGGCCCTGAGATGGCGCACAGCAAGGAGTGACATGATGACCTGGTATATGTCAGCACGGCCAGCCTTCTTCAAGGAAGCGTCGTCGCTGGCGCTCGGGGCGGCACCGCCTCCACCACCAGACTCGTCGCCACCAGAGCCAACGATGTGACCAGCACCACTGCCGCTGGCTCCACCGCCGCCGCCGCTACCGTCGCTGCCCCCGTGGCCCGCCCCAGGGCCCCCGGGCGCAGCCCCAGGTGCGTGGCCGCCACCGCCACTGCAGCCGCCAGAGCTGCCACCGCCACCGCCACCACCAGCTCCATGAGGGTCACCATCGCCGCGTGGTGGTGGTGGTCCTAGCAGTGAGGCGCCATGAAGCAACTCGGACATGTAGTTGAGGAGCAAGAGGCGGACGAGGAGGAGGATGAGGAGGAGGACAAGGAGAAGGATAGTGGGGGAAGTGAAAGAGGCGGAGAATGAATGAAGAATATAACAAGGAGGATGATAATAATATGAAAGAGGAGGGAGAAACGTGAGGCACATGCGGAGCAGATTTGGAAAGTGAAGAACGACCATCAAGCAAAACTCTTGAGACCTTCCCAGGGACAGGACTTTACGAAACATTTGACATCGGTTTTCACATGTAGAGAAGAAGGATGCTGAGATATTTACGCTTGTTGGCAATGTCCTTTACACTACACTCTGATGTGTCTGCGAAGGGCACAACCTAGGAAAGACTCCCCATTGGAGGATGAGCTGAAGGAGATGGAAGACGAATAGCCCCCTGACACACTCTGAAATGGCCTCTCGAATCCTCAGAAGGCCCATCATTATGGACATCCTCACCTCTCCTCCACCCTCCCTCTGCTCCTTCTTCTTGCCCTCTCTCCTCCTGTTTTGCTTGCGAGGGTGTTTGATTTCAACCCGAAGTGTCCTGGGCCTGCAGGGGGTGCGGGCGGTGGTGGAGGCACAGGCCCGATGGGGAGCAAATCTGGCAAGTCCTGGTAAAGTGTGCGCGGGTCGACGTGATAAATAATACGGGCGAGTTCCTTGAGGTGCTTTCGATGGAGAGCACTTTTCTTTCCAGCAGCCTGGAATTCCACAACTCGGGGATGCAATCGAAAGCCAACCGTGCTGATGCATTCGACGATGTTCCTCGTGTTCATGCAGTGCTTGGCCAACAAATCAAACGACTGGGGCTCACGCTGCAGGTGCTCTTTGAGAACTGGCAAGCACGAGTGAAATGCAACATGTACAGCTCCTGCGTTATGTGCTGACGCCAACCAGTGCTTGTTTGCAGCATGCAGCGCCTCGACCCAACGCTCGCTCGTCAAGATGAACCTGAAGCGGGCCATCATGCGTAGAAGGAAAGGCAGGTTGACAGGGTCCTCACCATCAACGAAGGCGGTCATCTCAACATAGCCCCTGGAACCAGGAGCGCACAACAGCATCTCCACAAGATGATGTCGACGACCGACTGGTGCGCCAGCAAACAAAGCCAATGCACGCCTTGCGCACTCGCGACCGACCTGAAGGGATGTCGAAGCAGTCTCAGCAAGTACCCATGGCAATTGTTGCCAATGGCCGAACTTGATATTGAAAATGAAATGCACGTACCGACGCATAGAGTCAAAGTCTCGCAGTATGATTGCCCGGTCTTGCCCAACCACGCCCACGGCCGCTAGGTCAAACAGCAGCCCGTTGAGAGATACACGCAGGAGCAGCCGCAAGAATGATGAGAAACGCCCAGCTGCAAGGTCAGGTGCTCGCCGACATATCATCGGGCATGGCTTGCCCAGAATGCGCTTCCAGTACGACTTTCTCTCCCGGCTGCGGAAACGTGCTTCCCCTGGGGTTGAGTCGGAATCATGGCAAGGGCAACTATCGATCCAACCAGATAGGTACATAAATAACGTAGCTGTAATGTCCACCATTGTTGCGTATCCCCAGAACAATCTTGATCGAATAGCCTCGTCGACTCTGTCCACGTTGGCTCCTTTGCGGTCGGGGTCGTCGATGTCATCACGGGGGGCCGCCACTCCACCCTCCAATTTGTATCGAGCCTTGTCCCAGCTGTAGCGACGGGGTTCAGATATGTTCGGGTCGATCGGGAGGTGGGTAGCGTTGTGAACAGTGCCCCATCGTCCATCGTAGATGCGAGCAGTGAAACCAGCAATGTCGTCGTAGAACAATGCCCCAGCGCCGCCGGCGAAACATGTACGCAAAAGACGTTCCTTCGAAAACTTCATGCTCAGCAATTTACACACGTTTTTCGCATACTCTACGAAATCGTCCCACCACGCCAGAACAGTTGGAAGCCCTTTCGCGAGGTTGTGTAGGACATGATGCGGACCTGGTGTGTAGATCGACTTCGAAAGATCGACGACGTAGGCATCCTCACAGGGGTAGTCAGGTGGGCCCTGGTCCTCGTTGTCATCACCTGCATCTCGTCCGCCTGAGCCGTGATCTGCAATGTCAGCGTGCTCGTCGAAGTTGAACTCTTCTGCCGGGCCCTCGCCGTCGACGTCGAAGTTGAAGTCGAAGGCGTCGTCCTCGCCGCCCTCGCCGCCACCATCGCCGTCTTCTGCAGCGACCCGCTGCCCGAACGTATCACGAATGTCCGTGCGATAATCTACGGTGGTGGCCTCGCCTAGATCCCCAGTAACGCTCACGGTTGCATTCAGGAGATGGCATGCCGAACGCCACCCAGGCGAGACAATCTTCTGCGCGTGCACAGGAGCGTGCCCCTTGTACTTGAGGCCCTTCCTGCCACTGCCAACGCCGACAGGACAGCCAGCCTCTAAGACCAGCAGCCTCTTCAGCTCATCGACCAGGTCAGCTGCATTGTCGGGGCGCCTGCATAGCTGCATCGATACCTCCAAAGCTCTTGGCACATCACGTTGTCGCATCGATGATGCGCCATGCAAAAGCCATTCAACACCAGCTTGAGGAGAAAGATCCAGCGTCCTCCAAGACACGACTCCGCCTCGATGGTTCAAATCATACCCATGCCCAAGCGCTCCTCCCCACCTCCTCCGATTCCGTTCTTCCTCTGGCATCTCGGAGGGGGTGGTTCAGGTGCGTAGGGACTGGGTCTGATTTGAACCACTGATGCCTGCATCCTCCAGAAGCGTCGCGTTGAGCTGCTGCAGCCGAGCGCAAAAACCAAGATGCAAAGTCAACCTGTGCCGATGCAGAGTCGCTCTCCCAGGCAGAATGTGAGGCTGGTGTACAAGCGTCACAAGATGTCGACAGAGAGCACGGTCAGCCACTACCGCTTGAATGCATCGAACACAAATTTCTTTGAAACTCTCCACCTGCCGAAGGAGCGACGACGCCAGCACAGCATTGATCATCGATTCCATTCTGAACGCCCTGCGCGTCTGCCACATCTGTTGGAGAAGCATTGCGTTCCGCATGTTCTGTAGCCACGCGATGTGGTGGCCAGCTTCCTCTTTGATCGGAGCGTCACCAGCGACCATGGATGATAGGATCTGTAAGGTGTCGGCCGCGCCTTGCAGATCACCAGTCGACAAGTCATGATCCTGTCAGGGTTTCAAAGCATACCCATGCCCTCGCATTGCTTCCCTTCCCATCCGCCCTGCTCCTCGCTGACACCCCTTCCTAGGGAGATTAGAGGGCAGGGCTTAGGGGGGAAGCAGACACATGGGCACGTATGCTTTGGAACCCTGTCCTCGTCAGGTAGCGCAGTGACTCCTCGTCGGATTGCGTCCTCGCCAAAGTGTCGCCATAATGGTGCCACCAGAGACAGCCGCATGCCTCTGCAAGTCCTCGGGTTCTGGCTGATGGGAAACGCCCAAGATGACCAACGCTTCGTGGCGCAAGGAACGGCATGAGGCAATGGCATCATCGCAATCGTCGTGATGAGAGGTTCGTCTCTATCGTTTCGCCCTGCTCGGATGTTATGTTTGAGCTCCCACCGCAGGATCGTTTCTGAGAGGTTGTCGTGACCAACGCATCCAGCATCCACGCATCGTCTAAACGTGCTCCTGGAAACCTATCCGAATAGCGACTTGAAGTTTTGATTGCATTGTGACTTGAACATATGCACGGGATGCCTCATAGCATCAGCTTCAACAAGGCGCAGCATCACTAAGGCATCCTCCTTCCACCTTGTCTGAGACCAGTAATCCAATAGCGCACGCTCAGCAGAGACCAAGAATGTAGCAGCATATGGAATCCCAGTGGGCACGGCCAGGGCGACACCAACAACAGTCATATGTATTGAATCTAATCGTTGAGCCCACTGCTTTGGGTCACTACTGAACTGCGCATTCAACCCAACTTCACTGCATTGAGCATTCAGACCAGAACACACCACAAGTGAAAACACCGCCTTGAGAGGAACACATCCGTTACCAGGGCCCTGTCTGTCAGTCCTGCGGGCCCCGACAAGAAGAAACATTAGAAGTCGGACATGGGAACCAACCGAATTCCAGGCCACTGCCATAGCCTGAGCCTCAGCCAAAATGGCTGCGATGCGATCGCAGCTCAATCTTGAGACGGCGTGCCAAAATGTCAAGATGGCTTCCAACATTGCCCCCCAAACGCCTCCAAGACAGCCCCCCATGACAGGGCCCCATGATGGCCTCCCAAGACGCAAGACGGAGGGTTCCCAAGACGCCCCCCCCAAAGTGACGAGCCCCAAGATCCCCACGACGTCTCCCGAAGATCCCAAGACGTCTCCCCAAGGCCCAAGACCCCACAGACCCTCAGACTCCAAGACTATAGCCACCCAAAGATACCCTCAGGCACCAAGACTATAGCCACCCAAAGGCAGCCCTTAGACACCAAGACTATAGCCACCCAAAGATACCCAAAGATCCCGACCCCCTCAAGACCCAAGACGAGCTCCCAAAGAGTGTTTGCACGGACATCTCAGGACTCAGGAAGGAACGTACAGCGCACAAGGGAGAATTCATTGAAGCGTCGCTGCTGCATCAGCAAGTCCTATGCGCCTCGTCCCTCGTATTCCTCCTCATCCTCCTCTTCCTCTTCCTTCCCACCCTCATCCTCATCCTCTTTTCTTTCTCCTCAGCCATCCCCTTCCTCCTGGTTCCTCCTCAGCCACCCTCTTCCTCCTCGTCCTCATTCTTCGTTGTTCATCATCCTCGTCCTCCTCCTTTTTTCACCATGTTGAAAACCAGGCGAATCCTTTCGAAACGCAGGCGGGCATGTAGATCCAGCCCGCCAGGGGTTGGATGGGGTCCCTACAAAGGGATTGCGAGATTTACCATCTCCCGTGGCCCCTAAGTAAAGTCCCCAGCCCCTCTGCAACGACCTCGGGGTCAAGGAGCAGCGCGGTCTTGAAGCCAGACCTCGGTCCAGCGGGCCGATGGCAAAGGAGGGGTGAGAGGACATGGGGTGGGCGCGCAGAAGAATGAAGGAGGACAGTCTGACGGCGGAACGAAGGGAGGGAGGAAGGGGAGAGACGGAGGGAGAGGAGAGGGAGTGAGGGGAGGGGAGTGAGGGGAGGATCGACGAGGGTGGGGAAGCAAATGGGGCAGGGGCAAGGGAAGGGGGCCAAATATTGTCGACCGGGGGCCCAAATCTCACCGAGAAACGTGTGGGGCCGCAACGCCCTTCTCGCCACCGCTGCCGCCGCCGTCGTCTGTCCGTCCGTCCGACTGTCCGTCCTCGCCGCCGTCTTCGCCGCCGCCGCCGACTTCGCCGCCGCCGCGGCCGCCGTCGTCGTCGTCGTCGTCGTCGTCGTCGTCGTCGTCGTCGTCGCCGCCGCAGTTGCCGTCGCCGTCGCCGTCGCCGTCGTCGTCGCCATCGCCGCCGCCGCCGCCGCCGCCGCCACCGCCGCCGTCGTGGTCGTGGTGGTCGTCGCCGCCTTGGTCGTGGACGTCGTCGCTGTCGCCGTCGCCGTCGCCGTCGCCGTCGCCGTCGCCGTCGCCGTCGCCGTCGCCGTCGCCGTCGCCGTCGCCGTCGTCGTCGTCGTCGTCGTCGTCGTCGTCGTCGTCGTCGTCGTTCGTTGTCGCCCGTTGTCGCTCGTCGTCGTTATAGTCGTCACTCGCCGTCGCCGTCGTCGCCGCCGCCGCCGTCGTCGTGGTTGTGGTCGTTGTCGCCGCCTTGGTGGTGGTGGTCGTCGTCGTCGTCGTCAATCGTCGTCGTCGTCCATTGTCGTCGTCGTCGTCGCTCGTCGTCGTTGTCGTCGTCGTCATCGTCGCCGCCGCAACCTTGGTCGTGGTCGTCGCCGTCGCCGTCGCCGCCACCGCCGCCGTCGTGGTCGGAGTCGTCGTCGCGGCCTTCTGGGTTGTGGTCGTCGTTGTCGTCGTCGTCGTCGCCGTCGCCGTCGCGTCGCCATCGCCGTCGCCGTCGCCGTCGCCGTTGTCGTCGTCGTCGTCGTCGTCGTCGTCGTCGTCGTCGTCGTCGTCGGCGTCGTCGTCGTCAATCGTCGTCGTCGTCGTCGTCGCTGTCATCGTCGTCGCCGACGCCCTCGCCGCTGTTGTGGTCGTGGTCGTCATGTCCGCCTTGGTCGTGGTCGTTATCGCCGTCGCCGTCGCCGTCGCCGTTGCCGCCGCCGCCGTCGTCGTCGTCGTCGCCGGCGACGTCGCCGTCGTCGTCGTCGTCGTCGTTCTCGTCGTTGCCATCATCGCTCGCTGTCGCCGTCGCCGTCGCCGCCGCCGTCGCCGTCGTCGTCGTGGAAGTCGTCGCGGCCCCCTGGGTCGTGGTCGTCGTCGTCGTCGCCGTCGTCGTCGCCGTCGCCGTCGCCGTGGCCGTCGCCGTCGCCGTTGTCGTCGTCATCGTCGTCGTCGTCGTCGTCGTTGTCGTCGTCGCCGTCGCCGTCGCCGTCGTCGTCGCCACCGCCGCCACCGTCGTGGTCGTGGTCGTCGTCGCCGCCTTGGTCGTGGTCGCCGTCGCCGTCGTCCTCGTCGCTGCCGTCGCCGTCGCCGTTGTCGCCATCGCCGTCGTCGTCGTTCCTTTACGCTCCGCCCAGCGGCCCGCCCGCGGGTGCCCGCGCCCAGCGGGGGACTGTCCCTGGCCAGGCGCAGGAACGCACGCCTGGCCAGCCCGCCACAGCATCGGCGCGGGCACGTCCGGCCGCCCGCCAGTGCGCGCCGACCGCCCACCTGGGCCTCGCCCTGACGCCTGGATGCGTCCGTCGAGCAGCGCCTGGGCTCTCAAGGGCGGCCCTGCCGCCTGGCCCCCCCAGCTCGGCTGGGCCAGTGCGTAGCTCCTCCTCCCCGGCGCTTCTGGGCGGGGGTGGGGCCCCCCAGGCGCGAGGACCTTCGGGCAAGGAGGCGCTGAGCAGCGCAGCGGGCTCAGCCTGAAGCCCCCGTTTGCCCCTCGGGGCCTCCCGCCTCGGAGAGAGCGCCTTCTGTGGACGCGGGGGGGCGTAACCCCCCTCTCCAAAGATCCTCCTACAGACGACGCTGTTTCCCATCTTTGAGTTCCCAGCTCCCCCCCCGCCCCCATCTCTGAGAGAACGCGTCTCACAGACGCCTGCTTAGGAAACCTCGACGCGTCGGAACCATGGGGGTGCCCGCCCCCCAACCCCTGGTCCCACGGGGGGGGGACGGGTCGAACCCCCGTTCCCCCCCCTTTCCTCCCCTACTCGCCTTTGGCAGCGAGCGCCTACGACGACGCAGACGACGGCGACAACCTCGGCGGCGGCGGCGGCGGCGACGCACCTGGCGCCGGCGCTGGCCCGGGCACAAAGGAAAGATCGACCTTCGCCGCCAACGCACTCGCCGCCAGTGATGGACGCCGACAACGACGACATCGCCAGAGGCGAGGCGGCGGCGCACCTGGCGCCAGCACAGGCACAAGAGGGGGTCGGCCTTCCCCTCCACTTGCCGCTGGTAAGCCATCATCCTCATCCTCATCCTCCTCTTAATCCTCATCCTCATTTTCATCCTCATCCTCAATCTCCTCATCACCCTCATCCTCATCCTCACCCTTATCATCAACACCATCCTCATCCTCATCCTCACCATCCTGATCCTAATCGTTATCCGCATCATCAGCGTCATCCGCATGCTCACCCCCTCACCAACACCATCAGCATCACCAGCATCGCCATTCGCGTCCTCATATTCATCGTCGTCACCACCATAATCAGATTTTCACCATCATCACCATCACCATCACCATCATCATCATCATCATCAGCATCCTGCTCCTCATCATCTTCATCAACGTCATCATCCTCATCCTCATCCTCATCCATAGCATTATTGTCATCATCAACATCCTCGATGTCATCCCCATCCTTCTCCTCCTCCTCCTCGTCATCATCACTCTCATCATCGCCATCCTCCTCCCCCTCCTCCTGCTCATCATCATCATCATCATCATCATCATCATCATCATCATCATCATCATCATCATCACCATCACCATCACCATCACCATCATCATCATCATCAGCATCCTGATCCTCATCATCTTCATCAACGTCATCATCCTCATCCTCATCCTCATCCATATCATTATTGTCATCATCGACATCCTCGATGTCATCCCCATCCTCCTTCTCCTGCTCCTCCTCCTTCTCCTCCTCGTCATCATCACTCTCATCATCGCCATCCTCCTCCCCCTCCTCCTGCTCATCATCATCATCATCATCATCATCATCATCATCATCACCATATCAGCATCATCATCACCACCATCATCATCCTCGCCATCATTATCGTCGACAACACCATCACCATCAGCATCGCCGACAGCATCGTCAACATAACCATCATCGCCATTACCATCACCATCATCATCCCTACCCCCTACGTCATTCATCGTCATCACCATTGCAATAGTCAGCATAAGCGGCATCATCACCACCAATACCACCACTACCATCACCATCACCATCATTATCCTCAAAAAAATTGTCATCCGCATTACCGTTATCAACGCATAGACCAGCACCATGATAACCATTACCATCACCACCACCATCATCATCAACATCATCATCACCATCATCAGTATCACCATCGTCATCATCTTCATCCACATCATAGTCAGCATCATCATCGTCATCACAATCTTCCTCGTCATCATCATTCCCATGACCGCAGCCAACCCGTCTTAAGCATCGTCATCATCATCAGCATCATCATCCTCATCATCTTAATTGTCGTTGCCGTCGTCACCATCTTCGTCACTAACATTATCATCATCCTCATCATCAGCATCATCATCATCATCCTCACCAGATTTGGCTTCGTCATCATCATCGTCATGGCCATCATCATTGTCCTCATCCTCCTCATCATCATCATCCTCATAGTCGCCATCCTCATCGTCACCATCATCACCGACGTCGTCGTCGTCATTATCATCATCATCGCCATCGCCATATTATCGTCATATCCATCGTCATGCTCTTCATCAGTATCACAATGCTCATCTTCGTCGTCATTCTAAGCAGCATCACCATCATCGTGATCACCACCACCATCATCATCGTCATCATCACCACCACCACCATCATCATCATCACCACCACCATCATCACCATCATCATCAGCATCATCATCACCGTCGTCGTCGTTGTCATCGTTGTCGTCGTCGTCGTCCATCATCGTCGTCCACTTCATTCGTCGTCCTCGTCGTTGTCGTTGTCGTCGTCGTCGCCAGCGCTGGCGCCAACGACGGCCATCGTCGCTTGCCGCCCGCAAGTAGTGTTAGGTCGGGCATGTCCCGCTACAGGCGGATATGGTGCGAAAAATCAGAAAATACTGAAACAATTCCCCCCAAATGGTCACAACATATTCAAAACATCGTTCCCAGACTATTGTTGCACTATTTTTTGCACTATTTCTAAACCTTCCTCCTGTAGAGGGGCAAGACCGAAAACGTAGTGAGCGGGGGGAGGCGGGGCCGGTTCGAACCCTCCCCCCGAACCCTCCCCTCCCTCCCGAACGTCCACAGAACGCGCCCGTTCCCGTCTCTTGAGCAGGGACCGACCGTCCCGGCAGTCCTATAGGCCTACCACGAAATATTCTCAGAACCAACAATGCTCTTAGAACGTAAGCCCGATGCGTTAAAACAGGACAGTCCCAGCCAGAAGTGTTTCAGGAACATGTCGTGCAAACCTTTAAAATTTTAGAACATTCTTTGGTGGGCCTATGGGCGAGCCAGGACGCTTCGCCGCTGCTTGAATCTCTGAGCACCCCCCCCTCGCTGCTGGCCGTGCGATGGGGCAGCCTGGCCGCGGGCCACGCAAAAATAAAAAATAAGAAAAAAAAAACAACACAAAAATAAAAAAAAAAAAGACACAGAAAAAAAACAAAAAAAAAAAAAATATAAAAAAAAAATAAAAATAAAAGAAAAAAACAAAAAAAAAAAAAAAAAAAAAAATAAAAAAAAAAACAAAAGAAAATAAAAAGAAACACAAAAAACCACCGACACCCCCCCCCCGCTCCCCCTCCCGAACCCCCCCCCCTCCACACCCCTCCTCCGCCCCCCGACCGTACCCACTCCCCCACCCCCCCCCCCCCACCCCCCGCTCCCCCCCGCCCCCCCCCCCCCCTCCCCCCCCTCCCCCCCCACCCCCCAGCCCCCCCCCCCAACCCCCCCCCCCCCTCCCCCCCCGCCCCCCCCCGCCCCCCCCCCACCGCCACCCCCCACCCCCCCCCCCGCCCCTCGCACCCCCCCTCCTCCCCCCACCCCATCCCCCCCCCCACGCCCAGCCCCCACTACCCCTGCCTTCCACCCCCTCCCCCCCCCCCCCCCCCTCCCACCCGCCCCTCCACCCCCCCCCCTCCCCCCCCCCCCCGCCACTCCTCAGCTAGCCCTGGGCCTGCAGCCAGCCGTCGTTGCCGGCCACCCCGAGGGAGGTCGAGCCTTACCACGCGCGTCGGGGAACCGGTCACGCGCACCGCATCGTCCTTCGCCGAGAACTCTGAGCTGCCAGCAGCGGCACTGGCCCCATTTCCCAGCCCTCTTGCTCCGGGGCGAGGTTCGAGGTCAACGGTGTTTTTCGTTTTGTGTTCGTTTTTTGTTTGTTTCTCGTTTTGCTCGACCTGTTCTCCTGTACCTCCCTGCCAAGACGAAAAACAAAACACAGCCGACGTCCAGCAAAACAACGTTTAGGTCAAGCCCTGTCTTGCGCCACTTTGGGGCCCCCTAGTCCGTCTGGCACTCGTGAGGGGTGCCTGGGGATCCCCAGACGGTGCGGTGACTGACCGCGCAGTGACCTCGAAACCCCAGAAAGCCTCACCGCAAGGTCCGTCACCGCACGGTATTGGGACCGCGGGGAAGCCCCAATTGCCCGAGACGTTCTCGGAGACCGACCCGAGACCCAAAACCGCACGGCGACCCCGAATCCCCGCTGACTCGCCACGCGAGGTGGTCACCGCACCGTTTGGGCGCCCCCGCGGTGATGTGGAGGCCATCTCGGATCCCCGGGAACGCTGGGGTCATCTCGGGCGAGGGTCACCTCCGGGAACACCCAGCCCAAGCTCTTGCCTCATGCGTGCTGGAGCGATCCTCCGGCCACTGAGCGCCGCGCTCGCCGAACGCGACCAGCGGCGACCTGGCACGGCGGCCATGTTGTTCTCTATCACTCTGTCTCTCTTCTGACCCCCGCGTGCGACTGGGCCCACGGAGCACGAGGTCGCTGCTGGACAGCGCCGCCAGGGCAGAAACGCGCGCGTCCCGCAGCAGCAGCCCCCACCGCCAAGCATGCAATCTGCATGGTCTTGGACAGTGCGATTCGCCGAGCCCGCGCCAAGTGTCCCCTTGCCCTCACCCAGGCGCAGGTTGATGAAGAGGACATCCCGACGCCGTCGTCGCGACCCCGAGTGGGGCGACTAGATTCAAAGCAACAGGCATCCGGGCATCCGGAAAGTAATAATTCTGCACGCCGCCAGGAGGCGAGAACGTCTGCAGAGCCCTCTTATATATCAACATATCTATATATATATATATACATACAAAGCTGCAGTGGCGCTTCGCGCCATGCACCTTGGTCCTTGAAGTTTGGTATGCAGGCGGAATGGCAGGAAGGTCAAGCCGACACTTTAGCGATAACTCCTTGTTGCCTTTTTCGGCATCGCCGATATAGTAATGTTATTCGTTATCCTTCCTCCATACTTCTTTTTCCTCATTCTCGCCATAGCCTGCGCATTCTCCACATCCTCCTCCTCAGCTCATTTTGCGGAGGCTCCTCCTTGGAGAGCCTCTGGGGGCCTTACAACAGTTTATCAGGCTTTCTTAAAGCCTTCTTGAGGCCTCCTGGGCGTGTTCTGGGGGCCTCTGGGGGCTTCCTCGGGCCACCCTGCCTGCAACCGCGGTCTCCATGAACGACCAAGTCACGATTTGGAATGCTTCGGAGCGTGTCTTGGGGCCATCTTGGGCCGTCATGGGGCTCTTGGAGGGCCATCTTGGACACCTGTTGTGCCGTTTTGGGGCTCTCTTAGACAGCCTGGAAGTTGTGGGGCGATTTGGAGCCTCCCAGGCGCCTTCGGACGCCCAGAAGACCACCGTCTTGGAGCGTCGGGAAGCCGAAAAGAGAACCCCCACATTCACCAAAAACCATAAGAAAATCTATGATTTTTGCCTCTTGGGGCCTTCTTGGGAGTGCTCTTGGAGGCCTCTTGGGATGTTTTGGAGCGATCTTTGAGGACATGACGGCTTCTTGGGGGTCGTCGTGGACCGTATTGGGGCTCTCTGGGGTCGTTTCGGGAGCGCGCCGGAACGCCTGGAACCCGTCTGAGGCCGTCTTCGGGCTCTCGTGAGGTTCTCCCGGGTCGTCTGAAGGGTTGCCCAGAGGCCCAGGGAAGGCCAAATTCGTGTGTGTGTGTGTGTGTGTGCGCGCGTTTTTCGGCGTCTCCGACCCTATAAATACATACATGTATAAATATATATATATATATATATATATATATATATATAGGTACCACCCTTTGGATGATAAGGAGGTTGCGGGGGGGATGGGGGCAACCGAGGACAACTGCAGTGGCTGTGATGGTGACGATGCTGGTGACGACGAGTTGGCGACGATGCATGATGCCGCCACTGGTGACAATGCGTGCTGCCGGTACCTGGCGGCGATGCTGGCCACAATGCATGTGGTGGTGGCGACGCATGGCGGCGATGCTGGTGATGAGCGGGGTATGGAAAAACGGGTAGCGCGCAATAAGTAACAGTGCGTCAAGCATCTCACAATCGACCTCACCATCGATCTCACTATCGATCTCACAGTCGATTTGTCTATCGATGTCACTATCGATCTCACTACCGATCTCACTATCGATCTTCTCATTATCGATCTCACGGGACTCCACGGGGCACCGCGCCACGGGACACCTCAGGACACCACGGGACACCGTCGGGACACCCCGGAGCTACCGCTGGCAAACTGGGAGAGGGGAATCATTGAGCCTGGTTTCGCCCTAGCAACGGTGGGTTCATTCCTCTCGCCCGCCCACGCAGCTTCGCCTCGCCCGCACGCACGACACGACACGAAGACGAAACACGCCTCGCGCGACGTCACGAGCAGGATCAGGATCGAGGAACTGTTCAACATCTTCAACGCCATAACGGTCGAAGAAACAACATCCTTCTTGCGAAGGCATCATGTTATGCCGTTAGGGTCGAGCACGGACACTGCGTGACGGTCACGTGCACTAAGCTAAGGATGATGGCCGAGGTCGAGAAGGGTGCAGTCACCGAGACGTGCGATTTCCTTCGAGATTGGACGAGCCAGTAGGAGGTAAAGTGTTTCCATATGCGGTCCCTGCTTGGACGTGCTGCAACTGGGCCCGAGGAGTCCACGAAACATCGAGCACTGAGAGGTTTATGCGCGAGGATGGTGTGATGTGTGATGTGTACGCTCAGGGGAGCGTGCTGATTTGTACTGTTGCGACCCCTATCAGGCTCAATATGATGTTGTGGAGAAAATCGGTACTCCTCTCCCTCGGGCGAAGGTGACATTCCGCGGACCCCAGCTCCACCTACTCAATACAATCCTGATACTACTAAGTAATTGCATATATACACATATGCATAATGTGCGGATTGCACTGCAGTAAACGATGCCGTAACGCACGACAGAAAGGACCATATCTCGTCTCGCCAAAAGACGCTACACAGAACGTGCAAGGACACGGCGCGGCACGGCACACACTTCAACTGCTGAGCATCTTGCGCCACGTGCTGCGTCGTAATTTGTGCCAAACACCCGGGGCCACGAAAAGACAAATCCCGCTCCGGCCCACCGCATCACACCCCGGGCCACATAATCACGAGTTGGCTCCCGCTCTGTCACCCTGCGTCACACGTTGCGTCAGACACCCTGGGCCACTTTTGAGCCGCATGTCGCGCCTCGTCGCCTCCTGGAACATCTTGAACCATCTCACCCTCTTGGGAGCTCCTGGACCAATTTTGCGAGACACTCCAATGCGAAAACGCTTCATTGTGCTCCTGCTGCTGATGTTGCTGCTCCCCCCCTCCTCCTCCTTCTCGCCCTCCTCCTCCTCCTCCTCCTTCTCCTCCTCCTCCTCCTCCTCCTCCTCCTCCTCCTCCTCCTCCTCCTCCTCTCCTCTTCCTTCCCCCCTCATCATCTCATCCCCCAGTCGACATTCCTGCGCCCATCTTCATCCGCCCTCCACCTCTTCATTCCCTTCTTCCTCCTCCTTCTGCTCCCAGAAGTCCTCCCCCTTAATCCTCCCGCTCCTTTCCCCCCTGACACATCCTCTTCCTCCCCATGGCCTCCTGCCCCTTCCGCTCTCTCTCGCTCTCTCTCTCTCTCTCTCTCTTTCTCTACGCCAGTCAGCGCCGCCCAAGCCACGCGGGCCGACGCCGCGCTCGCGGCTCCCGCCACTGCCGACGTGGGGGTCGCCGCCGGGGGATTCACCGATGGGGGGGGTCCTCTTCTGGCTGGAAGACGAAACTTTGCAACAACAACAACGACCGACCTAGAGAGAACCACATTGCCCCCTCCCCCCCCGGCCTTAACATTGGTAAGGCGTGCGTTCGAGCTGCTGGGTTCAAGATTCTTCGGGCCCCGTTTCTTGGGGAACGCTTGCTCAATATTATGTCTGGAGTCGGAGGCGGGTGATGCGAAGTG
>CAUYUJ010002370.1:408206-430706 GCA_963575745.1 Prorocentrum cordatum
GCTTCCTCCTCGCCCCCGCCTGCAGGTCGGTGAGACCTCGGCAGAGGCCCCTGGTGGCGCCGCACCGGCGGCTCTTCCACCCCTCTGGGAACCGCCGCGTCGAGCCCGCTCGTCGTGGAGGCCAGACCAGCCGCCTCCGCCACATCCGCGTCGGCAGCCTCCTCAACTTGAGCCGGCAAACAACCGCGATTCCATGCGGCAGCTTGGCTGGACATCAGTACAATGGCATCGCTGCCTCCCTCGACGAGGTCGCGCACCTCGACGGCCACTCTGCTGGGCACCTTGGGCGCCAGCTTGTTCTCCAGCCTCGCCAGCGCCGCCTTGCCCGTAGGTGTCGGCGGCTCGCAGCGCCCGGCGAAGCTGCTGGCTCGCGCCGCGCCAGTGGCTCTGCAGCAGAGGCGCGCCACCAGGGGCATCTTCCTCTCCAGCTGCGCGTCCACCTGCGGCCCGATCCCCGCGAGCCGATGGGCTGGCAGTCCTCGGGCCTTCAGCACACCGTTCGCCTTCATCGCCTCCTCCAGGATGGAGCCCGGGCGCTCGCCTTGCCGACTCTGCCACCTGCAGTGTGTGCACCGCTGCTTCCCGGGAGCCCCGCGCAGGTCGCACGTGTTGCTGACGTCCTCCTTCCTCGCTGCCCGGCGTTCCACAGCGCCCTGGGGCTTCGCCTTCCTGTGACGCGCGTCACTGCCCTGGACCCAGCTGCCCACGGCACTGCGCCACATCGCGACCCCGTCCACGAGGCTACGTTCGGCCTGCAGCTTAGCGCGATCCGCAACCGCAATCCTGCCTGCCTCCGCTGCTGACCTGGCTGCCACGTCCGCGTACTTGTTGCCCAGCCAGTCACGGTAGGTGATCGCTCCGTCACGCACCTGTCGCCGTCTCTGGTGTGCTCGCACCCGACGTACTCGCGCACCAGCCTCTCCAACGACGCCTAGGTCGTCGATGAGGTCCCAGGCCACGCGCCACAAATGTGCCCACGTGTGGCAGTAGCACGCGGTGCTTGCACGACCATCCTTCATCGGAGCCAGGAGCAGCATCTTGAGCATCAGCGTGGCGAGCCCGCCCCCAGGCAAGACCGCTTGGTCCACCTGAAGCTCATCGCCCACGCCAACACCGAGAGCCAACCGCCGGGGCGAGCGGTGCAGGTCGATCTGCACCTTCAACTGCCACAGCGGGAAGCCAGTCCTGACCGCTGCCTCGACGAGGTGGTGGTCACGTACTTGCTCGTGCGCCGTCAGCAGGTCAAGCATCACGAGCGCCGACGCCTGCGCCTCTGGGTCTCGCTGTTGGTGCCCTTTGGCCGTCGCCCACTTGCACTCCGCCACCTGCTGCCACGCCGCTCTTTCAATCCGCGGCCTCGGGCGCCCCCGAAGAAGGGCCTGTCGCTGCGCTTCTCCCAGTCCAGCGCGATGGACCTCCTGGGGCGAGCCTGCGCCCTCGCCAACACCATGATGATCGCGATCGGCCGTGCTCCCCCCAGCCGCTTCGCGAAGAAGCACACTTTGGTGGCGAGGCTAGGCCACTCCGCTGCTCTTTCCACCGCCATCAGGATGTCGGTCAGCGTCTCTAGCGCCCCATCGCACAGCTCCAGCAGCTGCCTTGGACGAATGCCCTCGAAGGAGGCTGCTGTGCCGTGCCGAGAGGTCCTCAGACACTTCCTCAGCTCGTCCACTGAGGGCCTGGGAGGGCGCTCGCCCAGGTCCTTGGGCCAGCGCGCGCTGACCTGCTCGCACTCGACCCTCCAAAGCCTCCGCCACTCGTCTTCCAACTGGCGTACCTCTACCTCCTGGCTGGCTGGCATGCCCCACGCCTGCTCCTGGTCGGCTGGGCCGTCCTGCCAACCGATGGGCACCCGCGTAATGGCGTGTAGCCCTCCTGCTCCTCATCGCAACTGCAGCTGGACCCACTCGTCGAACTGCCGCCCTCTGTCGCCAAGGTCCCGCTGCGCCAAGGTTTGAGCATCAGCGTGTGCCTGTTCAGCGATCCAACGCAAAACCTCGGCATGCGCACGGATCACTGCTTCGCCCTGCACTGCCGTCCACCACCTCCGCGCGGCTCCAGCCAAGCCCACGGCGTGGTAGGCGCTGGAGGCCTGCCCCTGGTCAGCCATGGCCTGCAGCCGCTGCGGCGCGCCCCGCCAGACGGGGTAGGCTCTTCTGCGCCACCGCCCTCTCCTTGGGCCTCTGGTCCTGCGCCGCCGCCCTCGGGCAGTTGGCCACCCTGGCCAGCCGCGCCGGCTCTGCCGTGATCCTCGGCGGCCGCATCCCTTTGACTGCCGTCTGCCGCACACACTTGGCGACTGCGCGTTCAGATCGCCCGACGTACCGATGCGCATTCCCTCGAACTTGGAATGATTCCACCAAGTCTTGCTCCGCTGCCGTGAGGAACCTCCGCCAGGCCACCGTCAACGCCGTGGGCTGGCCATCTATGTTCTCGTTTCCTGCTGCATCTCCTCGCACTTCATCAGGCACTCGCCGCGCTGGCTGCTCGACTTCGGCCCACTTGGCACCCTGGTTGGACCTGCAGCAGCCCGACGGCCTCACATGGGGGAAGAGCCTGGGCGCCTGCGCGATCTGTACCCGCGGCCGTGCTCCAGGAGCCTTGACCTTCAGGATGACGGGCGAATGGGGAAACACAGGCGAGCCAGGTACCACCTGCACGCTGACTGCCTGCATCTCGCGCGACACCAGGAAGAAGTCGATGATCCTGCCCGAGGCGGCGCACGTCGCCACCGCTGGCCTCGCGACCTCCGCGTCGAAGCACTGCAGGAGGTCACTCTGCACCAGCTCGTCGTACTCCACGTTGAAGCCGCCTCCTATGGCGCACGGCCTCCTGAACTGCTTGAGACATCTCGCCAGATCGAGCAACGCCTTCCTGTTGGCCTGGTTCAGCCCAACGCCAGCCTCCAGGCGCGCATTGATGAGCAGGACACCCCCGAGTAGCAGGCCACGCGAATCCTGCCTGGCACCACCACTGCTGGTTGCTTCACCCTCAGCTCCGCCAAACCATGGATCTCCTTGACCATCGTCAGCAGCCCTCCAGCGCCAAGACCTCCAGCCTCGGAAGCGATGGCTGCTGTGCACCTTCCTCTCCAACCTGCTGCTCGCACCTGGGCCTCCGCGTCGCTGCTCCTGCCGGCCGCCAGCCTGGTCTCCTGGAACAACACCGCGTCGCAGCACTGCCGCTCCTTCACCATCATGCGCTCGTCGAAGCTGCTGAAAGCGTTGAAGTTGAGAACGGCCACCTGCCACTCCTCGCCATGTTTCTCGCGCCCACGGCGCCGCGGCAGCTGCGCTTTCCCCGACTTTGCCGGCGCCGCGGCGAGCCCTCTCAAGGGCGCGCTCGCCGCTGCTGGGCCTCCGAGGGAGCGAACGGGCAGGCCCCTTGTGTTGCCGCGCCAGGGCGGCGGGCCCTCTCGCAATGACCTATGCCCGCCTGTGGCGCAGGGGGCCTCACATCCGTGTCCGTAGCCTCCTCAACACGAACTGGCTCAGGTCCGCGATTCCATGCGGCTGCTTGGCTGGACATCGGACCGCCATTCCAACGCGCGCAGGGGATAACCTCGGGACCACCGCTCCCATCTCGAACCTCGTCCCCAGCGCTCCACGGCACCAGGATGTTGAAGTCCTGCAGCAGCTGCCTGACCTCCTGGGCCCACGGGGACGGCGCGAACCCGATCCTTGGACCCTCCAGCCCCACGTGTTAAGGCCCAGTAAAGCGACCGGCGTGCTGACCCCCCCCCTTCGCGACAGGAGGTGCGTCGCGCATTCGTCGCCCGTGCGCCGCCCGTGCGTCGGCCGCCGAAAAGGCCAGCCGTCCTCTCGAACGTGCACGTCGCCCTCGCAAGGGGGCAATTTGGTGAGTGCGTCGCCAGCGCGGCGGACGCCCACGGGGCGGATCGCACGCGCGTCGCCCTCTCCACGGCCGCTGAAAAGGCCGGTCGCCTTCGGGAAAAAGAAGGTCGCCCACGCTGCGGCCCTCTTGGCGCGAGAAGAAGGCGGCCGCTGGGCTACCTCGGCAGATCAGCAAACCCCTCCAACATCACAAATGCAGCGATGCTGCTGAACGCACCCCGGCGATAGGCCAGCAGGTCCCCGCAGCCGCCGCCGCAGCCGCCGCAACCGCCGCGAGCGCCAAAACTACTGCCGCCACGATCACCACAAACGGATGCGACCGCAACCACATCCACCGCGACGATTACGACCAACACCATTTACCGCCATCACCACCACCACGACCACCACGCTTCTCGCGACCACCACAACGACCGACACCAGAACGATCACCGACGTGACGACCACCAGCCCGCCCACCACCAGCGGCACGACCGCCGCCAGCGCGACCGAGGCGACGAACGCGACCACGACCATGATCACCAACATGACCATTACAGAAGCACCCGCCCGCTCCGCCCTCCTCCCCTCCCCCATTGCCCTGCCGGGCCGCCCTTGCCGCCGCGCCCGCCTCGCGCCCCTGCCCCCCCCCCTCCGTTTCTCCTCGCAATCTTCCTCTTCCACCGCCAGCGGCGGGGCCGTTCGCGGAAGGCGGGGGCGCCGCTCGCAGCGACGCGCCGCGGCCGCGGAAGGGGGGCCGAAGGAGAGAAAGAAAATAAAGAGAGACACGGGGCGGCAAGGGAAAAAAACAAAGACGAGAGAGGACGGGGGAGGGACAAACAGAGGGAGGCCGGTAGAAAGGAGGAGGAGAAGGGGAGGAGAGAGGGAGAAGAGGCAGGAGAGAGGACGAAAGAGGAGGAATGACAAAAGAGGAGGGACGACGAGGAAGGAAAAGGGAAATAACAGGGGCAAGCACCGCCCTTCCTGGCGCAATGGAGGACGCAGCCGCCGCCACTTGTGAATAGCGCAAGCACGGCGGGCCGACGGCCATTGCGCATTGCTGCTCGGAGACATGCTAGGGGCGGGCAAAGTCGCGACTGCGTCGCGCATGCGTCGCGCGTGCGTCGCGCGTGCGTCGCGCGCGCGTCGCGCGTGCGTCGCGCGTGCGTCGCGCGTGCGTCGCGCGCGTGGCGCGTGCGTCGCGCGTGCGTCGCGCGGGTCGATCGTGGCGTCGCGCGCTGGCAGGGGTGCGTCGCGCGCGGGTCGGGGTGCGTCGTGCGCGCGTCGCGCGCGCGTCGCGCGTGCGCCGCGCGGGCGTCGCTCGGGTCGTCCGCGCGTTGCGCGCAGGTCGCGCGCGAATCGCTCGAAGGGCGCCGCGGGCTCCTGACGGCTCGTGAACTGCACGGCCCGCTGGCGAAACAATCAAGGGATGCGCGCGGCAATCGTAGAAATGGCGAGACACGCACGTGAGAACTACGAACGCGAGGAGACCCATAGACGACGTGGAAATGCAGCGCGCACGGACTAATCAATTTCTAGCGCACGCCACGTCATATTTTGAACATCGGTCCGTCGCTGCAGCAATTTGGCGACGTCTCGCCCGCCGATGCATTGGGGGGAAAAAGAAGATGGGAGTGAGGCGAGGGAAGGGCGGGCGGAAATGGGAACGGACGGGCGAGGAGGAGGCGCGCGGGGGCGGCGCGGCGGCGGCGGCAGCGATGGAAGGCGATCGAAGGGGGGCGGCGGGAGCGAGGAGGGCGAGATGAAGTTCCAGGAGGGTGGAAGGACCACGGGGGGTGAGTAGGGAGGCGGACAGGACGGCAGCCTGACACAAAAGAACTGAATCCAAATTTCGCAAACGGGACAAAACGCGCAGCGCGTTGGACGAGGGGAAGAGGAAGGAAGAGGGGGGGGGGCAGGAGGATTGGCGCGAAACGACATGGGGGTGCGCGGCGCGACGCGACGGGGCGAAGTGGCGCCGCGTCGCGCGACGTGACGTCACCCCCACCGTGGCGCGACACGCACAGCCCCCAATCAACGCGAGGCGTCTTCGTCCTCAGCAACGGTTGGCGCCCCCGAAAATGAGTGCCAGCAAATTCTCTTGCGCCAAATTGGGAACAGAACGCGTTGGTGGACCGTCGAAATAGAGTGCACCGGCGTCGGAAACCTATATATCGCCAGGGAAATTCCGAAGTCGCGCCATATGTCGCCCACGCACCCTGGGAGGCCGGGATTCGGGACAGAGACGCAAACCAGGGCCGGCGCACGGGCGACGCTCGGGCGACGCACTGAACGAAACTTAAAGAGGGGGGGGTGGTCGCTTCACTGGGCCTTAACAGCCCCACGTAGAGCAACGCATTACCCTTGCCGCGGCCTCTTCGCCAACCGTGAGTGCACCTGCTGCAGCACCTCGACGTAGCGCTTGTGCTGGTCTGGCTGGGTGGCTCCGTCTGGCGCTGCTGCCGCATCTGCAAGCCATGCCTCCTCTTCCTCGGTGAGAGATGGAGCTTCTTCATCCACGGCCATCGCAGGTGCTGCTGGCTCACCTCCACCTCCTGGCACTCCCCCTGGGGCAGCTACTGGCTGCCCTGGGCCTCCAGGCGGTGCGGCATCGCCCCCACCAGCAGCAGGTGGCTTACCACCAGGAGCTGCAGCCACCTCCTCAGCAGCCTTCCGCTCCAGGTCGGCCGCCAGCTTGGTGAGGCCCGCTGCCAGCCCGAGTCCCACCAGCCCTCTGGGCGTAGGTGGTCTAGAACAGATCCTCTTCCACCCCTCCCTCTTCCCCCTTGGGGAGGGGTTTACCCCTCCCCCTACCCCCTCCCCTGGACCTGGACGGGGGGGGCCGCGGGTAGTTAGAGCGTCCAAGATGGCCCAAGACGGCTCCAAGAGCGCCTCAGAGAACCCAAGATGAGCTCCAAGATGGCTCAAGATAGCGCAAGATCGCTCACGATGGCTCCTAAGATGGTTCCAAGAAGCCCAAAGACGGCCCCAAGATAACTCCAAGTGGCCAAACAGCTCCCCAAGGAGGCCCCGAAGAGGCCAAAATCGTCCCAAAACCTAAGGAAAATCAATGATTTTTGCTTTCTCGCCTTTTCGCTTCCGATGGCCATCCGAGGCCTGGAGATGGCTCCAAGATGGCCCAAGAGGGCCCCAAGAGAGCCCCAAAAGAGCCCCAAGACGGCCCCAAGAGCGCCCAAGAGCACTCCAAGAGCGTTCCAAGAGGGGTCCAAGAGGCGATTTTAGGGGCTTCCGAGGGGGGGCGCTAATTAAACCCCCCCTCTTGTTTGATCGACTCCCTCCAAGATGGCCCCAAAAGCGCCCCGAAGGCTCCCCAGAGCGCCTCAAGAGGGTCCCAAGAGGCGCCCAAGATGCCCCAAGGCGCCCAAAAAGCCCTCCAAGAGGCCCTCAAAAGACCCCCAAGAAGCTCCTTCCCCTCCTCCTCCTCCTCCTCCGATTCTTCCTCCTTCTCCGTCCTCCTCCTCCTCCTCCTCCTCCTCCTCTTCCCCCTCCTCCTCCTCCTCCTCCCCGACGACGACGACGACTCCTCTTCCATCCTCCCCCTCTCGGGGTCTGTGACAGCTTCCCCCGCCCTTTGTTATTCTGCATGCTCCCCGACTTCCCTGATCACCTCAACTCCCCTGAGCATCGTTTCTGGATGGGCTGGTGGGGATACGCGAAGCGTCAACAATTCCTCGAGGCTGGCGCCCACTCGGCCTGCAAGGTGGACGCACTGCACTCGGAGCACGTCCACATCGTTGGCGACACCTCGGCTCGGCCCTTAGGCAGCGACACGCGCCTGTACCTCGACCTGGTACGCGCGAGCTGCCTCCTCGGCCTGCTTGGCCTCCAGCACCTTGGCGCGCGCTGCCTGCAGCGCGCCTGGCACCGCTGCTCCTCGGCCTCCGCTGCGACCAGCGTGGACGCCGCCTTCTCAGCACGAAGGCTGGCTTCGCGTAGCTGCGCTGCCGTGGGCTTGGCTCGGTCCCGGGACTCACAGGCTGACCGCAGCTGCGCCTCCACCTCAGCGAGCGCCTCCGCCCACATGCCCGACGAGCAGTCGCACTCCGCCTCGGGCCACTCACTCCATCTTGCGCAGGCATTTCTCGACCTCGCTCGGCTCTTTGGCCCAGGGTCGCGCGCTCTCCTGGCCCGCTACAGCACCGGCCTTGGCAGAGGTGCCCTCCAGGGCCTTGACCTTCGCCTGGAGGGCCTTCTCACGCTCCTCGACCGCCTTGAGCTTCGCCGCCAAGGAGGCCGCCTGCTGCTTCGCACCAGCACCTGCCGCCGACCAGGCTCCTCCAGCGCGCAGCGCTTGGCAGCGTGGGTCACAGCAGTGGGTGCGGAAGCCGAACTGGTCGCCCAGCCCACACGTCCAGCACTGCCACGTCGGACCATCGGGCGCACCCTACTTGCTGCCCGCCGTCCGCGACCTCGTGCCTGCGCCATTGCCTGACTGGGGCAGTGGGGCGCGCTGGCGCCATCCTGCTCGCCCGCCGCCAGGCCCATTGCCGCCCGCCATCCGCGCGCCCCTCGCGCCGATGCGGACCCACAACTGAAAGCAAGCCGCGGACTAGCGGTATCCACGTGTTCCCCTGTGGAACAAGGCATATTGAGCCAAAATGGCTACGGAGAGGAGGAGGAGGAGGAGGAGGAGGAGCAGGAGCAGGAGGAAGAGGAGGAGGAGGAGGAGGAGGAAGAGGAGTGGAGGTGGAGGAGGAGGACGAGGAGGAGGAGGAGGAGGAGGAGGAGGGAGGAGGAGGAGGTGGAGGAGGAGGAGGAGGGAGGAGGATGACGGGTCGCTTAAACCCTTCGGATAAACCCTCTACCCCCCCTCTGCGCGCCGTCAGCGTCAAGCAACGCCCGAGCTCGGCCAGGCTGAGCTGGGCCAGCTGAGCGTTGCCAGGCCCTTTGCCTGGCCGAGTTCGCCTCCTCCTCCTCTCCTCCTCCTCCTCCTCCTCCTCCTCCTCCTCCTCCTCCTCCTCCTCCACGGTCAGCCTGGCCCAGGTTCGCCTGGCCGAGTCCTTCCCTTGTCCCGCGGCGGCACCCCCAAGGGGGCCCCAAAACGGTCCGAGAGGGGCGTCCAAGAGAGGGGCGTACAAGAGTGGGGTGTCCAGGAGAGGGTTTCGCACAATCATGGCCCGAGGCACGTGCGCGGCCCAGGGATGGGGCGGAGGGACGCTCTGAAGCAAGAAGAGGGGCCATGACATGCTGGCAACTATCATGGCCCTGGCCATGACATTCCCCATCCCCCTAGTCATCACCTCTCTCTTAGCCGCCCCCGAGGAGGGGCGGGGGTGGCGGGGCCAAGGCCAGGAGAGCACCCAAGAGGGCCCCACGACAGGCCGAACGACCCCCACGACGGCCCACGAGGCCCCCAAAACGACCCCAAGATGGCTCCAGGACGTCCGCACGGAGGGGTCCCCCAAGACGGCCTCCAAAAGCCAAGAGGCCCCCACGAGGCCCCAAGAGGCCCTCAGACGACCCCACGAGTCCTCCGCAGGTCCGCCTCGGCTGCTGCATGAAATGGACTCGGCGTCTGCTCGACGTTGGTTCGACGCGAGGAGGCGGGGGAGGAGAACGATGCCGATGAAAAGAGGGAGCAAGGGGGACATGAGGATGAGGATGAGGAAACGACGCTACGCATGCTCGTTTCCCCCATTTATGTGAAGTCGCTAACTTGGGGCAGAGCGCTTGCTGCGTATCTGATGCATCAGAACCTCCGTTGACGCGCCGCCACTGAGTTTACAACAAATCCTGAAATATTAGCGGGATCGCCGGGGCCAGGGCATCTTTATTCCGATGGCGTCCAGCATAACTCGAGTCGCGATGTCGTGTACGCGTAACAGCGATGTGGAGGATGGGGGACGGGAGGAGGTCGATCCTAGAGGTCCAGCGTCGAACTCTCGAAGGCCTCGGCCACCTGTACAACGAGTGATGCCCATGACTAGAAAACAGCTTCAGACCTGCTTAGACTCGGACTATGAACATCTCTCGCGCACACGCTAACATGCATTGAAGATCGGCCTTGGATCTGGCGCGTGGGCGCCAGATCCACGGATCGGGGAAAACAACCTCCGAAACAAGAGGCCGGTGGCACTTGATTTGGGGATGGAGCGCGCCGGTTCTGTTTGGAGACGGGCCCCGTCGCCAGCCCACACGCTTTGATCCATGTGTGCGCTGCCTCGGACTTCTTGCCTCAAATACAAGTTGTGAAGCGTTCGAGGTTCCCCTCCCGCTTGTTTGGGGGGTGTCTTGGGGCTCGAAAGGCTGATCATCCCACTTCGCTTTCTCTCCCTCGAGCTGTATTCACGGCGGGGTTCCTCTTATCAAACCACTGTTGCAAACTGCTCCCCGAACGCTTTTGCGAAACACGGAAAAATTACATACACAGTTTCAACGACCCGCATTTACACATTCCTTCCTGCCTTGTTCTTCAGCCACCATCCTAATCCCAAACACGCTCCCCTACGCAGAGCTGACCTGAAACAACAAAACTTGCTTAACAGTCAATGTTGTACAACCCAGGCAATGAGCGGTCTCACGCCATGTTTCGGGTGCCATGAGTTGGCCCCTGGCTGACATGCAGTATCCTCCCGCCTTATTGAAACCCCGAAGTTGGCTCCTTACTCACAAATTTGTTCGGCATGCGCCTTTCTCTATGTTACGGCGTCGCTCACCGGTCAAAGGCGGGATGTGACCCCGCCGTCTATGCTCGAGAACTTTTGCTCTTTGTGTCGCGACGGCGGCCCCTGCGACACGCTATGCCTTGCGAGCGGATAGCGTGTCGCTCCGCTCCGCGGGGCGGGAGGCTGGGAAAAGCTCGGGACATCAGGGCGGGACATAGAGAGCGTGTCGCGCCGCGGCGTGGTGGGCCAGAACGGGCGGAGCGACACCCTGTCCAACAGTGCCCGACCCTATATGCAGGAAGGGAGAAACTGCATACACATAAACTTTTGGAGATCCGCCCCGCTGTTCTTGAACCGGCGCTGCACCCCCCGCCCCGGCGCGCGGAGCGCGCGCTAGGGGGCGGCGCCGGAGGCGCCGCCAAGGAGTTCCTGCGCAGATTCAGGAAATCCGCGCGGTTCTCCGAATATCTATGCTTGTGCATTTCCTTGTTCGGCGGCGAACCTGGGGGGAAGTGAGGAGAGGCGGGCCTTCTCAGAAGGCTCGGAAGTCCCCCAGCCTTCTGAGAAATGTCCTAAGCCTTCCCCGAAGACATAGAACACTTCTCAGAAGGCGCGAAGGATTCTGAGAAGTCCAGCCGCCTTCCGAGAAGGCCTTCTCATTCTCACTTCCGCCCCTCGCTCGCCGCGATTTTTTTCTCTTTCGGACATATTCCTCATACATCTCCCACCCATCCAGCTCATCCGCCTCCTCCTCATGCTCGCCTCTCCCCTGTATGCTTGCCTGCCGTGCCTCGAACCTCGTATGCCTTAACAACAAGTTGTGCGGCGTTCGAGGCTCCCGCCCCCCCCCCATTTGTGGCGCTGGGGCCCCCCTGGCGGCGCCTCTGGCGCCGCCCCTGGCGCGCTCCTCGCGCCTGGGAGGGGGTCCAGCGCGGATCCAAGGAATCCGCGCGGACCTCCGAGTTTTTATGTTCATGTCATTCTTTGTTCCCCTACTTGTGGGGGAGAGGGTCCTGGGGTGCTCGAGGGGCTCATCTAAGAAATCCGCGCGGGCCTCCGAGTTTTTATGTTTATGTAACTGTTCGTTCCCCTAAAGAGGGGAGCACGGGGAGGCGGAGGTGGACGGGGGGGAGAGAGGTGCGAGGGATGCGGCACGGGGGAGAGGAGGGCGGAGGGGTAGAGGAGGAGGAGGAGGAGGAGGACGAGGAGGAGGAGGAGGAGAAGGAGGAGGAGGGGGGGGGACGACGACGACAGGCGATGTTTGTGTCATTGTTCGTTCCCCTAGTGCTCCCCTCGTCATGCCGGCTCGCCCGCCGCGCCTGCGCACGGGGGGTCGACGACGGCCACGGCGCGCGGGGTGCCCGGCGTGTGGCGCACCTCCCGCAGCAACTCCTGGCGCCCACTCGGCGCGCCAGCGAACCGCGAGGGGGGCGGGCGCGGCTGCCGAGAGCGGCAGCCGAGCCTGATCGTCGAGCTCGGCTGCGGACACTGCCGTCGCGCTGCCGCAGGGAGCGCCGAATATACTCCGAGCTTCTTAGTAAGCGTCGGGGGGGCGTCACCCCGCGGACAACCCCACATCGACCCCTGGCGCGGGCAGCCACCGCGCGCCGAAGGCGCTCCAACCCCCGTCGCGGCGCGACGACGAGGCGAGGTTGACCCCCGTCGGGGGGGTACCCCCCCCACCCTGAGTAAGGTAAACCCGAAGGCGCTCCTTACTCTGATAAACCCAGAGTAAGGAGCGAGTGTCACGTCGCCTCGTCTCTAATCAGGGTGGCGCAGTGGCTGAGAGCAGTGGCCGAGAGCCTGCCTGGTGTTATGCAAAGACGCCGACGCCCGAGTGTATCCCAAGGCACACGAGTGTGATCGAACTGCTTGCTTCGCGATCAGTGTGATTGTCAAGTTCGGGCACAGCTCGGGTCCTGCGGCGTGCTCGGTCATGATTTCGGGCACGCTTCAGGCCACCTATGTTTGTTCGGTCTTCTGCCTCTTTGACCGATAGGGTTAGGTCGGGCGTGTCCTCCTACTGCGTGATTTTGGACGAAAATTGAAGCATACCCCGAAAATGCTCAAACATAGCCCAACAATATTAAAAAAAGCGTCCCCAGGCTATTTTTTGACTATTTTTAAATATTCCTCCCGTGGAGGGACACGCCCGACTTAACGATAGGGGCCAGGCGCCATGCCGAGTGGGGCTGCCTGGCCACGGCGAGCCCTGGCCGCGAAGCGGCTCTCCCCCCTCCTCCTGCGGTGGAGGCGCTCGTTGAGGGATGCGCCCAGGAGGCTGCAGATCCTGGGGGATTCCCTGTGTGAGGAGGGCGGCGGTGACATCCAAGCGCCAAGCTTCGGTTGGAGTTCCACCGTCCTCCGCTCCGGACCCTGGAGTCCTTATCCACGGGTTCCTTATCCAATGCCCACACCGTAGTCCTCCTCCTCCTCCTCCTCCTCCTCCTCCTCCTCCTCCTCCTCCTCCTCCTCCCCCTCCTCCCCGTCCTCGTCCTCGTGCGGCCCGGAGACGAGAACAGCTCCTGAGCCCATTGGTGCGATTTCGGAAACCCTGAACCCAACAACGTTTTCATCTCTTGGGGGCGCATGCTTCACTTCCGCCGTCATCCGCCGACCTTTCGCCGGCGGAGGCGGCCTCGTTTTACTTCCGCCGACCTTCTGCGACCCTTCCGCCGCCTTCCGCCGTGGAAGAGATGGCAACTCCTTCGATCCTCAAAGGTAGGGCCATTTTGGAACGCCTCCTTTGGTCCTCCTGTCAGCGTCTTGACCGTAAATGCAATGCCGCCGCGATTGTCTATGTTTGCGGCTGTCACAGCCGTTCCTCGCCACGGTTTGCCCGAGAACGGGTTGCAGCTTGCTTTGGCATCCACGGCGGACGCCTTCACCAACGAAACTCGCAAACACCAGCACCATGAAGCAATTTCCAGGCATCTGGTGTATATCTGTCGCCTTCACTGCCCAATGCTCGACGCGTTGAAAACATATTCAATTGATTGGCTTCCGACTGTGAGGTGCCCGATGCCCGTGTACCGCACGCCGCCGCCACTAATTCGGTGGACGAGCCCTGGGTGCGTAGGGAGCGAATTATCTAGAACATGTGCAACTATTGTCGAGTCGTCGCCCTCGTAATATCCTTCCTCGTCGCCGACGTCGACGCTCTCGTCCTCGTCGTCGACATCGTCGCAATTCTTCCTTCAACACAGCGAGCCCCCTCAGGTCCGTTGCGCACAAGCCCGTCCAGCCAGGGTGGGGCAGTATTCGGTGGGTGATCACGCGGCCCAATCGCGCGATCGAATCGCACTTTGCATCACGGCGACGATCACCACCATGACCACTCAGATCACAAACCGATAACTGTGATCCAGCCGCTGTGATTTGACGAGCCCGCAACTGGTCGCCGATCACTGCCGAACAAGCCTGTTCCTGATCATCATGGCACCCCTCGGGGGGCGGCCAAGAGGAGGGCGTCCAAGAGGGGGGGGGGCGCAAATCATGACCGGCGGCATGTCCGCGGCCCAAGGGGGGCCAGGGACGTAATGAAATAAGAAGAGGCGCCATGAAATCTGGGGGAAATATCTTGGCCCACGCCATGATATCCCCCCCCCCTAGTCACCACCCCCCTCTTTGCCGCCCCCGAACTCTGGTGTCCTGGTATCCTTGGCATCCTTGGCATCCTGGTCCCCCGGGGCCCGTCGCGGCCGCGTACGCACGCCCGCGTGACGCGCAAATCCCGCGTGTCACGCGGCCTGGGCCCGGAGTCTCGAGCAGATCCGGGGCCTCCCAACGTCTGGACGCGAGTCCAGCGCAGGTCCAGGTCGCGCACGTGGCACGTAGGCAGAAATTGCCCACTGCGCGATGCACTACCGACAATACGCGACTCGCGACTTCGGCATGTCCTTCCTGCCCGAGTGCCGCGCGAATTCCGTGAGCGATGCGGCGTGGAACGTCCGCCTGAGTCCGCCGTGATCCGTCCGAGGCCCGAGGCCGCGCGACACGCAAGACCTGCGCGTCCTGGCGCGCGCGGAGCCTCGAGCCGCAGGCCGCAGGCCGTGGCGTGGCGCGCAGGCTCCGCGTGTCGCGCAGGCGCGAGCGCCCCCGCGAACTGCGAAACCAGCGCGTCACGCGGCCGGGAGCCTCGAACGGCCCCCTAGGGGAGCGAACAAAGACATGAACATAGAAACACGGAGGTCCGCGCGGATTTCTCGGATCGGCGCTGGGGCTCCCCTGGCGGCGCATCCGGCGCCGCCCCTGGCGCGCTCCGCGCGCCAGGGAGGGGGTTCCAGCACCGATCCGAGAAATCCGCGCGGACCTCCGAGTTTCTATGTTCATGTCATTGTTCGTTCCCCTACCCCCACACATCCGTCCGACGCCCCAGGCCGTGTTGCGGGCTGGACTTGTGTGCGACGCCTTGCGCGACACGCTGCACTCCGGTGTCGCACTCAGAACGCCGCGCAATGACACGCTGCATCCGCCCGTCACACTGGAGGGTGGGCACAGGGGATCCGGCGTGTCGCGCGTGCTCCCCGGAGCAGGGTTGGGGGGCTACCGCAGCTCGCGCGTGTGCGACGCGATGGTGGTGTCTCACCCAGAACGCCGCGCAGTGACACGCAGAAGCTGCGTTCCGCCGAGAGGGCAAGCGATTCTGGCGTGTCGCGCGCAGCGCCACTTGGCGCCAGGGGGGCTCCTGCACTTCGCGCGTGCATCACGCTGGATCGCTGGATTCGCGTGTCACACCCAGAACGCCACGCTTGTCACGCCGGGGAGGGGGGCGGCACGCGAGTCCCGCGCGTCGCGCGCAACACCCACTTGCGCTGAAGTCGCGTTTCGTATGCAGAACGCCACGCAGTGACACGCCGCGATTGTCCTCGAACCCCTGCGGGTGACCCACGTAGGTGACGTATGCAGGGTCAGCGTTTGGCAGACTCCTGCCATGACATCGGCTCTGGTCTCTGACCCGCGTGAACCGACAAACCTGGCACGCACTTCTTGGTCGGAGCTCCCCAGAGGCTGTCGATGTCGACCCCATCTTTTGTACGGAGTTCACGTTCACGCCGTTGGCTACTTTCCGCGGGGCCCCAGTGAGGGGCAACGATAGGGGGGACTGGCGGGGAGACACATCGACCTGGAATCCGCGATACATCGCCGATAGATCGGCTATAGGCCCCCGATAGTGAATCCGTAAATTCCTGGGCAGGTTGAGGCTATCGGGCCCCGTATCGGCGACCGATGGGCGATTGGGGGCCGATGCATCCCACCTTATATGCCCATTCCCCCCTGACGTTGATCCGTGGCTTGCGGGCCATAACTCGGCTCTCCGGCGGCCGCTCGTGACGATTGCAGCACCCTGGGAACGCCCTCGATGAGGCGCAGCTGATGGAAACCACCCCTGGTTGGCGGCGCGCAGAGGGAGGTAGGGGGAGGGGGGGAGGCTTCTTAGAAGCACGCTGCTTCTTAGAAGGCGCGGGCCTTCCATCTACAGAGAAGGCCCGCGCCTTCTGAGAAGCAGGGGTGCTTCCAAGAAGCCTTCCCCCCTCCCCCTGCCCCCCTCTGCGTGTGGCCGATCTGGGCTTCGCAACCTGCCGAACACTTTCGAACGCCTCCTCCTCTCCTCCTCCTCCTCCTCCTCCTCTCCTCCTCCTCTCCCCTCTTCCTCCTCCTCCAAATCCTCCTCTCCTCCTCTTCCGCTCCTCCTCCTCCTCCTCCTCCTCCTCCTCCTCCTCCTCCATCGAGCTCAATGGGCGATCGGGGGCCGATGCGTTCTCTCCCCTGGGCCCGCCCTCCCCCCCCCATGCCGTTGCCCCCGACCCACGCCCGCAACGGGCCCCCCGGACGGAGCGCTCGGCCGTGCCCGCCCGCGCCAGCGCCGCCGCCGCGCCGAGTCGGCGAGAACCCGTCGGGGACCGGCTCCTCTTCGGGTCTTTCGTTTTGCTCCCAACCGTCCTGTGGTGTTTGGCTCCTCGTTTTGAAGAGACAGTGCCCCGCGCTCCTTCCTTCCGCCTCCCCCTCCCCCTCCTCCCCCTCCTTCTCCTCCCTCCTCCCCTCCCTGCCTCTGCTCTCCGCATGCCCATTCCGTTTCGGCACACCCCACCCCGAGTCGGCGCGGACCTGTCGGGGACAAGCTACTCTTCGAGTCCTTTGTTTTGTCTTGGACTCCGCCCGGATTCTCTTCAAGTCGACCCCCGGCACCCTCCTGCACGTTCGGAAGCAGCTCATGGGAGCCTCCCATTCGGCGGCGAGCGAGGGCGGCGGGGAAGTGAGAAGGAGAAGGCCTTCGCAGAAGGCGGCGGGGCTTCTCTCAGAAGGCCTCTGGCCTCTGGCCTTCTGAGAAGCTTTCGGTGTCTTCGGGGAAGAGTTAGGACAACTTCTCAGAAGACTGGGGGACTCGAGCCTTCTGAGAAGGCCCGCCCCTTCTCACCTCCCCCCCCCGCGGCTTGCCGCCGACCCATACCATCGTGTTGGCTTTTGCGAATCGGCGCCAATCAAGACCGGTTGACGCTAAGTCGATGCTAATCGATGCCAGTCGACGCTGAGTCGGCGCTATCTCATGGTTTACCAGACGCTCATCGACGCTAGTGGTCGCTCAACAGGGAATTCGGAGGGCACACGAGGCCCCCAAGATTTACGAGCGGACTGGACGCCATCCTGACAAGTTTTCCGAACTGCGGCCGACCATGTCCATGATTTGGACGCCCGAAATGCGTACGGCAAAAAGGGGTACAATACCCAACAACAAATGTTGTCCCAAACCAACAGCGGCCGCTGTTGGGCAGGCGGCCGTCTGTCTCAAATGGACACAGGCCGCGGCGACACCAACAGCGGGTCCTGTTCAAAATGAGCAAGAACTGCTGTCGGTCTTTGTACCCATTCTTTCCGCACCCATTTCAGACGTCCCGACATGAGGGCCGCCCCGCCCCGAAGTCCAGAAGGCCACACAGCTCACTCCTGAGTTCCCCCTCAGCAAAACTCTTCCCGAATGATCCAGACGGTAGGTTTAGGTCGGGCATGTCCTCGTACAGGGGGACATCGGAGGAAATATGTAGCACTCCGCAGTTGCGGATAAGAGTGAGGGGGCGGCGAGGACGTCGTCAGTCTGCGAGGCTCCGCAGGCGCCTAACTTTTACAAATTATGCATTGAGCCCGCCGCACGCGCCGATTTTTTCGTTGAAGCAATGTGGGTCGATCGCGGGGTGGGTCGCGGGGTGGGTCGCGGGTGGGTCGCGGGGCGGGTCGCGAGTGGGTCGCGGGAGGGTTGCGCATGGGTCGCGGGTAGGTCGCGGGTGGGTCGCGGGGTGGGTCGCGGGGTGGGTCGCGGGTGGGTCGCGGGTGGGTCGCGGGTGGATCTCGGGGTGGGCCGCCGGGTGGGTCGCGGGGTGGTTCGCGGGGTGGGTCGCGGGGTGGGTCGAGGGGTGGGTCGCGGGTGCGCGGGTGGGTCGCTGGGTGGGTCGCCGGGTGGGGTCGCGGGGTGGGTCGCGGGGTGGGTCGCAGGGGGACGACGACAACAAACATCAACAACAACGTCACCACCACCAACATCATCATCAACAACAACAATCACACCAACACTTATAGTAACAACAACAACAACACGAACAACAACACGAACAACAACACCAATAACAACCACAACAACACCACCATTAACACCAACCATCAACAACAACCAACAACAACACAAACAACCAACCAACAACCAACAACCAACAACCAACAACCAACAACCACAACAACAACACCAACAACAACAACAACAACAACAACAATCATTTAAGACTGGGGACACTCCGTTCTCACCAGTGCCAGGGTTTTCATAGGAGGCGGGCAATACCCCCACTTTGTGGGGGGGCCGGTTCAAGCTCTACCAAGTTTCCAAACGACTCTTCGCCACCACCCACACCCAGCTTCCCGCCCTATGACGTTCGGACACTTCACTTCGTGGCCTGCGGACGACCTTGGCTACTACACTGGCGCATGGTTACAATGACTTCTTGTGGTAAGAGAGAACCTGGCAGGCAGAGACTTACATGGAGCACCTGGTAGGCGCGCGAACCCCGTTGCAAGAGCGTGCGAAAGTAGCTCGCGCGAGCTCATGTAACATAAATGTTGGAAAACCATTGGTTTTTTTTAGGATTCGGACAGCGCGCGCGGGTGGAAATTTTGAAAAGTCGTGCAGGTGTTTTTCGAGGACCTACGGTGCGATTCGTGTGATTTTATGATGCGCGGTGCTAAAATTCTTAAGAACCCAATGGTTTTTGGAGATTTCGGCGTGCGCGCGCGAAGAAAAAACGAATGTGTCCCGCATGGTATTATTTGACAGGGATGATGGCCCTGGCAGGTGCGCAACCGTTGTCGCAGAAGTTCGAAAAAGTTGCTCGCAAAAGCCCGTTTGACAGAAATGTTTAAAAAGTGTTGGGTTTCCTACGAATCCGCAAGAGCGCGCGGGATGAGATTTTGACATTTTTTTGTTGAAAAACCATTGGTTTTTTGATGTTTTTATGTTAAAATCGCTCCGAACACTAAGCTTTTGGAAGGATTTCGTCTTGCGCGCGCGAATGTCCACTTTACCTTATTTTTTGCAAGGGATTCTTGAAATTTGATTATATTAGAACAAGAAATGTCATTTTATAGTGTTTTTTGCAAGGGAAAACGGATTACAACAAAACAACCGGATCTGGATCACATCGTTTTACCTGAGGCTTCCTCACGAAAATGATGAAAATGTAGCTGCGGCCTAGGCGGCGCAGGGGGGGCGCGCACCAGGGGGCCCAACAATAATTATTCTTTAGAATAAATAATGTTCAACAACAGCAACCACAACCACAACCACAACCACAACCACAACCACAACCACAACCACAACAACAACAGTGCTGAGAACAAAAACAACAACCAGCACAACAGCAACAACAACAACGCAACAAGCAGAATCCTCAACACGGATCCCCACTAGAGCCATGCACCCAGGGACAATGAATGACCGTTCGGCCCCCGCACTCTGAGTATGTTTGTGAATATCCTTCCTGTAGAAGGGCACGCCCGACCTAACGGCAGGTTCGTGCGGCGTCGCCGCCGCGCCATCGTCGCAGGAGCCTACCGCAAGAAATCCTCCCCCCAATGCTCCGAGGTCGTGGTCTGTAGTCCAGGGAGCCGATGCCTCAGGACCACAGAGGAGGCAGCAGGTACACGGGCACTCTTTGGCCCCCGGGCGTGGCCCAAAGAGCGGCGTCGCCGTCGCGCCATCGCCGACGGGGCCTACCGCAAGAAATCCCCCCCCCCAATATTCCGAGGCCGGGGCATGTAGCCCGGGGAGCCGATGCCTCAGGACCATGTACAGGGGAGGCAGCAGATACACGGGCACTCTCTGGCCCCCGGGCATCGCCCAAAGATGGCCACCCTGGGCATCGCTTCCCCAGGCGGTGGACGTGTACAACACTGCGGCCTCGGAAGGGCCCGGCCTCTCTCTCCATTGGCGGCGCACACAAGGGGATATGCAAAAAGGGGGAGAGCTTCTTAGAAGAAGGCTGCTCCTTAGGAGGCGCCGGCCTCACATCGGTAGACAAGGCCCGCGCCTTCTAAGAAGCAGGAGTGCTTCTAAGCAGCCTCCTCCCCCCCCTGCCCCCCTTCTGCGCGCGGCCGACTCTCGGCGACGGCGGCGGCGCGGCTCGCGCCGGGGCGGCCGGGGGCGCCCAGCCCGCCTCGAAGCTGTCGGTGCTGCGAGCGCCCACGCGCAACGACAACAGCCGATCGCCGCCGGGCGCAGGCGCCAGGAAGCGCATGTCGGGGCGCGCGTTGAGCTGCGCCTCGGCTCGGAGGGAGGAGGGGGAGGAGGAGGAGGAGGAGGAGGAGGAGGAGGAGGAGGAGGAGGAGGAGGAGGAGGAGGAGGAGGAGGAGGGGGTGGAGGAGGAGGAGGAGGAGGAGGAGGAGGAGGAGGAGGAGGAGGAGGAGGAGGAGGAGGAGGAGGAGGAGGAGAAGGGGGAGGAGGAAGATGATGAGGAAGAGGAGAAGGAGGAGGAGGAGGACCAGTGTAAAGCTAAGGCGCATCAGCGATGTTGCAGTAAACCCTCCCTCTAAGCTCCCTCTTCACAGGGCCTTAGAATAATTTTTCATTGATGGGAACGCACCATTTTGAAACAACCGTCTGAGAACCCTGAGCTATTCCTGGGACTTCAACGCCGCGAATCAACGTGACTGCTGCGTCCTGAAAATCCCAAACCGTGCCAAAACACCAGTCCTGGGACTGCAAGACCGCGTGTCAACGTGACTGTTGCGATCTCGCAGCCCTAAATCTTGCCGGAGCACCTTTCCTGGGACTTCGACCATGCGAATTCTTGCAACTTTTGCGAACTTTCAAAACCAATGGGCGCGGTGCTAAGGCGAGAACCAACTTTTGAAAAAACAGCCGCCCTTCATCCGTGAAGCTGGAGCAAACTCTAAGGACGAGCGTGCGCGGCGCGGAGGCGAGAAGCACATTTTGAAAACGACGGGCCTCCATCGGCAGGCCCCCTGTGGGGACCGCCCGGGTGGGACACGATGACGGCGGATCGGGGACTGGACGGGCAGAGCGGTGTGACAGCCCCGGCCAAGTTTTGGCGGCGCGCGTGGGGGGGAAGTGACCGTGGGCAGGTCTTCTCAGAGGGCGGGGGGACTTCTCAGAGGCCAACGGTCCAGCGGCCGCGAAAGAGAGGCCCCTCAGAGAAACACCCTGCGGCTTCGGAGAAAGCGTCGAGACCTTCCCAGAAGGTCGAAGGCCTTCAGCGCCTTGTGGGAAAGCCCGCCCACTCTGCCTTCTGTCCTGGGCGGGCTACCGAAAACTCACCCGGGGCAGGCGTGGGTGGGGGGGACCCCTTGGCCCAAGCGTGGGGAGACGTCTCCCGGTGGCACTTTGCCATTGCACGCCCACATTCCTGCTAACGCTGTCCACGCGCGTCCAGGGGCTGGGGACGCGAGCCGAAGGATGCGTAGAGTCAAGCCAGGGTCTCTCATGCAGCGGGGAAAGAGAAGGGCGAGGGGAATTCCGCCGGTGAGGGTGCGCACTGGGACACGGGAGAAGGGATGGAAACGCGGGGCACGAGGACTGCTGTAGAATCAATGCCCAGCCACAGTTTGTATCATAACGCCCCTCTCCATCTCTCATTCGTCAGGCTCGTCTTTCTCCTTATACTTCTCTCCCGATGCCCCTTCTTCTCTCTCTCTCACACGATATATATATATATATATATATATACATCTATACACACATATATATACTGTATACCCACATACAGTTACATGTATGCCCATATAAACATATACAATCATATAAATGTATCATAATTATATATAGATGCGTGGGTGTGTGAATTTAAGAGCGAGCTTCGCGCGCAGAGCCGATCTTGGCCCACTAACGAGAACCACATGTCAATGTGGAGATGTTGCCTGGGATGTCGACGCCCTCCTCCCAAAAGTCTTTGGGTCTCTGTGGGACGTCCCCCTCCCCCCTCGCGTGTCTCAATGGGCCTGGCGGTGGTCCAGCGAGTTCTGGAGTCTCTTGCAACATGTAAAGCCTAAGGTCAGCGCACGGGGCGGCCTTCAGGGTAGGACCACGGGTAGGCCCTCGCGGGAGGCCTAGGGATCCAAAGGGAAGGGCCCAGGGGTAGGTCTATGGCAGGTCAGATTTCTGGAGTCTCTGGGAGCATGTCTTGGTGACGATCGGAAGCGCTGGGGCGAGGCCCTCGGTGTAAGCCCAGGGTAGGCCTGGGCGAACGCCGAGGGTAAGCGCTTCGAGAGGCTCTGGGGTAGGCCCACGGGAAAGGTCCAGCAGGAGGCCTAGGGACCCTAGGGACGAGTCTTGGGGTAGGGCTATGGCAGGTCAGGGGTCAACTATTAAGGGTAAGTCCACAGTTCTCGCTGAGAGGAAACTCGGGGTGCACCCTACGGGCAAGCCTACTCTGGGTGTCTCAGTAAACGTGGGGGGGTCCCCCCCCGACGGGGGTCAACCTCGCCTCGTTGTCGCTCCGCGACGGGGGTCGGAGCGCCTTCGGTGCGCGGTGGCTGCCCGCGAC
>CAUYUJ010002370.1:435706-503206 GCA_963575745.1 Prorocentrum cordatum
GAAGCCCCCCCCTCCCCATGATGATGATAATGTTGCTAAACATGGTGATGATGATAATGATGATGAGGATGAGGAGGATGCTGATGATGATGGTGGTGCTGATGATGATGCTGGTGCTGGTGCTGGTGCTGGTGCAGCTGCTGCTGATGCTGCTGATGATGCTGATGATGATGATACTAATGCTACTAAGAATCATACTACGAATAACAACAGTCATGAACATGATAACATTACAACTAATAATGGTAATGAAACTTATGATGCTGTTGATGCTGACGCTGACGCTGATGCTGATGCTGATGATGCTGATGATGATTGCGGTGACAGCGACGATTACGGCATGGAGTACAACACACAGAGACACAGCGCCACAAGGACACAACGAGTGCAATACGAAAGCGTGTACACATATTGTGAGAGACCAGCGCCACTGAGACCCAATCATGCCAATCATATGCAAGGGATGGCTATTATTGCGAAACAAATGAAAGCCACGCAAGCAAATGATGCCGTCGTCGGCGTGGTGCTTGACGGCTCCGTTGTCCTCTTGGGGGGCCGCCGATTCGAGGAAGCCGCCACTGCTACATACGCAGTCGCCCAATACCGCAGATTGCCTGTGATCGCGTCTGTCGGCGCTCTGCCTCCTCTGCGTTCTGCGTCCATTCCCACTTTGTTTTTTCCATTCAGAAGAAGGTCCGACTCAATCCCCAGGAAGAGCAAGTTTGGACCAAATCCATGGGTGCGCTGTGGGGCATGCTAGAGGGGAGAAACATCAAGAAGACCATGAGGGCAGGAGGGAGGCAAGGCAAACCATGCTGGAGACGCGGAAGGATTGCTGCTGCTGGCTTTTACCCAGAGTGCCACAAGAGTCTCTTCAGATGCTCCGATGGCGTCCGGAGGAAGCCTTACGAGGCCGACAGGGCCCCAGCGGTACCAGATTATGCGAAACGCAGGTGGACACCTCGGGCCCAGATCACCTCTGGCAACCTCCGAGGAAGTGGAGCTTGACACAACAATCCCGACAGCGCGTTCGAGCCTCACCTAGCTATGGCGACGAGCCTCCCCCGGGGCCAACAAGCAACGCATAATAGAGCGGGCGAAGGGGCAGGGTAGGCGCTGAGCCCTCCGAACCCCCGCAGGAAGCTGGACGACCTCGGCCCGTGCGCTCCCCGCTGCACCCGGGCTCCTCATCGCACCGTTGCCGTCGATGCTTCCTGCCGCCCAAGAGATCATCCGCGGATGCTGCTGCAGAGCGCAACCGGGCTTTGAGCAGCCTCTTTGCCGACGAGCTCTTCCGGCTGGATCTCGAACCTGCGATCCAAGAAAACAAGCCAACACACAATTCGACATCCCCTTCCACTTGCCGAAAAACTTGAACACTGCCTGTGGCCAGTAAGACCCGACAGCTTCGGTTGTGGCTGGCCAGTGTTACTGCCGCGACGTGAACCATCGTATCCATACCCGCGGCCTCACGGTCGGGACTCCTCGGCCGCGCTCCGATGGATGCAAGGCAGCTTTGCGCGGATTCCTCGCGCGAAACCGATCAACGGGCCCGCGTAATGTCTAAAAACAATAAAACAATAATCTGGGGGGGACCATTAAAAGGCAATTATTCGCGGCGCTGTAGTGCGCGTGCAGTGAACAAGAGGAAGGCGGGGCAAACCGGACCGCCGGGGACGTCCCCGCGACCGCCTTGGCAGTCAGCGTCCAGGGGCAGATTCCTGCGTTGGGTTCGCGCGGGAGGGGGGCAGGTCTTCAAAGACCCCCCGCGTCAACGACGATCGGCGCCGACACTCGGCGCGTCAACGACGATCGAAACCGACACTTGGCACCGACGCGCGGCACCGACACTCGGCGCTGACACTCGGCTGTCACACTCGGCGCCGACATTCAGCACCGACACTCGACGCGCGCACTCACCACGCGTGCACCCTCAGCCCCATCGCCTCACCAGAACGCACTCACCAGAGTGCACTCTGGTGAGTGCACTCTGGGCATACAGAGGGGGATCCCCGACGTGCTATGACCCACACATGGCGATTTTCCCACCGCGAACAATACAAAAACCGCCGCGCGCGCGTCGGCATATTGTAGGCTGCTCCGATATACGAAAAAGCAAGGGCCGCATTCCAACTTGGAAACCCAATCGGCAACCCAATCGGCGACGTTCCTATCGCGGACAAAACAGAAACCGCCACGCGAACGCGTGCGTCGGCGCATGTAGCCTGCACCAATGGACGAAAACGTAAAGACCGCATGTTACGTGGGAAATCCCACCTGCGACTGCTAGGGGTTAAGGGTTCACTTCTAGCTCCCAGGCCAGCATGGCGACCTTCCGATTGCGGGCAACACAGAAACCGCCACGCGCTCTCGCGCGCGTCGGCTCACTGTAGGCTGCACCAATGTACGAAAACGTAAAGACCGCATGCTAAGCTTGGAACTCAAATCAGCAAGCGCTAAGGGTTCACTTTAGTTCCCACGCCAACATGGCGACTCTCCGATTGCTGACAATGCAGAAACCGCCGCGCGCGCGTGTCGGCGCATTGTAGGCTGCATCAATAAACGAAGGCGTACAGACCGCATGAACAAGTGGTAATCCAATCGGCAAGCCCTGAAACCACCACGCGAAAGCGCGCGTGGGCGCATTGTAGGCTGCGCACGTTGACGAAAGCAGAGCGCAAAAAACAACGCATGTCAAATGGGGAATCCAATCGGCAACGGCTGCGGGCTCACGCCGCGCGCGCGCGCGGGCGCGCCTGCGCATTGCAGGCTGCGCCGGTAGGCGAAAACGTAAAGACCTCATGTTAAATTGGAGCACAGATCGGCGACCGCTGCGGGTTCACCTGGGCTCGCAGGCCAGCATGGCGACTTTCCGATTGAGGGCCGCCGCGCGCGCGGCGGCCTACGCGCATCTTGCGCGGGCAAAAAAAAACGCGCGCGAGGCGCCAGAGCCGCCGCGCCCGCGGGCCATGGGCCGTGGGCCGCCGCGGGCGCGGCGGCCCACGCGCATCTTGCATGGGAAGAAACCCAATGCGCGAGGCGCCAAGGTCCGCGCGCGCGCGCGGCCCACCCGCACCTTGCATCGATCAAAACACCATGCGCGAGGAGCCATGGGCCGCCGCGCGCGCGGCGGCCCACGCGCATGTCGCACGCGCGTACACAGCGCGCGCGGGACCAGAGGCGCCATGCGAGCTAGTCCACGCGCACCTTGCATGGCAAACCACAATGCACGAGTGTGCCACGGGCCGCCACGGACGCGGCAGCCCACGCGCATCTTGCACCGAAACGCAGCAACGCGGGGAGCCAGGGCCGCCGCGCGCGGCTGCCCACGCACATATTGCATGGCAGAAGCAGAATGCGCGAGGGGCCAGGGCGGCCGCGCGAACGGCTGCCCACGCGCATCTTGCATGGCAGACGCAAAATGCGCGAGGGGCCAGGGCCGCCGCGCGCGCGGCGGCCCACGCGCATCCAGCATGGAAAAACACGACGCGCGAAAGCCAATGGGCTGCCGCGCGCGCGGCAGCCCACGCGCGTCTTGCATGGGGCAGCGCCGTGCGCGAGGGGCCACGGGCCGCCGCGCGCGCGGCAGCCCGCGCGCATGTGGCATGGGAAATCGGAAAAACAATAACAATGCGCGAGCAGCCATGGCCCGCCGCGCGCGAACGGCGGCCCACGCGCACCTTGCATGGAAGAACGCAATGCGCGAGGGGCCATGTGCCGCCGCGCGCGCGGCGGCCCATGCGCACCTTGTACGGGGAAACCACGGCGAGCGAAGCGCAAGGGGCCGCCGCGCGCGCGGCGGCCCACGCGTGTCTTGCACGAACAAAACACAACGCGCGCGGGGCCATGGGCCGCCGCGCGCGCGGCCGCCCACCCGCACCTTGCATGGGATAGCGCCATGCGTGAGGGGCCATGGACCGCCGCGCGCTCGCGGCAGCCCACGCGCATCTTGCGGGAGGGGGGGGGGGGGGGGGGGAGGGGCGCGACGCGCGAGGGGCCAGGGCCGCCGCGCGCGCGGCGGCCCACGCGCATCTTATTCCAAAAACACAACGCGCGAGGGCGCACCCTGCATGGAGAAGCACCACGCGCGAGAGGCTATGGGCCGCCGCGCGCGCGGCGGCCCACGCGCATCCTGCACTGGCAAAGCGCGATGCGCGCAGGGCCAGGGCCGCCGCGCACGCGGCGGCCAACGCGCATCATGTGTTGGAAAAAAGCACGAGGGACCATGGACCGCCGAGGGCGCGCGCGGCGGCCTGCGCGCATCTTGCATGGAACAGAACAACGCAATGCGCGAGTGGCAATGGGCAGCCGGGCGCGGCGGCCCCCGCACATCCGTATAAAAGAACTCAGCGCGCGAGGAGCCAGGGCCCGCCGCGCGCGCGGCGGCCGCGCGCATCCTCCCTATGGCAACACACAATGCGCGAGGGGTCATGGGCCGCCGCGCGAGCGATGGCCCACGCGCACATGTTGTGGCAACAACGCAATGCGGGGCGCGCTCGTGGCACAGGGCCGCCGCGCGCGCGGCGGCCCACGCGCATCCCGCAAGGGGAACGCACACCGTGCGAGGGGCCAGGGCCGCCGCGCGCGCGGCGGCCAACGCGCGTCTTGTTCAGGGGGAACAAACGATGCGCGAGGGGCCATGGGCAACCGCGCGCGCGGCTGCCTTCGCGTATCTGGCATGGAAAAATACAACGCGCGCGGGCCAATGGGCCGCCGCGCGCGCGGCGGCCCACGCGCATCTGGCATGGCCAGACACGACAACAAACAGAGAAACACAAAACGCGCGATGGGGCAAGGGCCAGCCGAGCGTGCGGCAGCCCACGCGCGTCTTGTGTGGCACAACACATTGCGCGAATGGCAACGGGCCGCCGCGCGCGGGGCGGCCCACGCGCATCGCGCATGGGAACAACACAATGCGCGAGGGGCCATGGGCCGTCGCGCGCGCGGCGGTCCGTCCGCATCCTGCATGGCCAAACGCCGTGGGCGAGGGGTCAGGCCCGCGCGCGCGCCCGCGCGCATCTGGTCGAAGAAAAAACACCACGCGCGAAGGGCAATGCGCCGTCGCGCGCGCGGCGGCCCACGCGCATATTGTATTGACAAAAACATAACGCGTGAGGGGCAGTGGGCCACAGCGTGCGCGGCGGGCCACGCGCATCTCGAATGGGCAACCGATGCGCGAGAGGCCTGGGCCGCCGCGTGCGCGCGGCGGCCCGCGCTCATCTTGCACAGAAAAAGCACGATGCGCAAGGGGGCCATGGGCCGCCCCGCGCGCGGGAGCCCACGCGCATCCCGCATGGAAACAACAATGCGCGAGGGCCCACGCGCATCCTGCATGGAGAAACACAATGCCCGAGGGCCATGGACCGCCGCGCGCGCGCGCGTCGGCCGACGCGCATCTTGCATGGAAGAGCACGCAGCGCGAGGGGCCATGGGCCGCCGCGCGCGCGGCGGCCCACGCGCATCTCGCATGGATAAGCACGATGTGCGAGGGGCCATGGGCCGCCGCGCGCGCGGCGGCCCACGCGCATCTTGCATCCAAGAACAATGCGCGCGCGGCGGCCCACGCGCATCTCGCATGGAAAAAACACATCGCGTGAACGGCAATAGGCCGCCGCTCTCGCGGCGGCCGGCGCGCATCTTGCATGGAAAACACTGCGCGCTAAGGGCGTGGGCCGCCGCGCGCGCGGGAGCCCACGCGCATCCCGTATGGAAAAACACAATGCGCGAGGGACCAGGGCCGCCGCGCGGCGGCCCACGCGAATCATGTATGGGGAAACACAATGCGCGAAAGGCCATGTGCCGCCGCGCGCGAGGCGGCCCACGCGAATCATGCATGCGAAAACGCAATGCGCGAAAGGCCATGGCCCGCCGCGCGCGCGGCGGCCCACGCACATTTAGTATGGGAAAACAAAAAATGCGCGAAGGGCTCTGGCCGCCGCGCGCGGCGGCCTTGGCCCATTCTGCGTGGGAAAACGCACAGCGCGCGAGGGGCGCGAGCGGCGGCCCTGGCCCATTCTGTGTGGGAAAACGCACAGCGCGCGAGGACAAGGCCGCCGCGCGCGCGGCGGCCCTGGCACATTGCGTGGGAAAACTCAGCACTGCGCGAGGGGCAAGGCCGCCGCGCACGCGGCCGCCATGGCCCATGCTGTGGGAAGCGTACGCACGTACACTGTTCCAGTAGGACGAAAACTACTTATTCGTCGACCAGAGCAGCCTAGACACCTGCACGAAGGAAGTTCGAATGCATGTTTCAATGCATGCGCGTGCGTGTATATGTTTACACGACACACGTATGTTCGCTCTCATTCGAATATTTCTCCAAGGGGACAACTAAAACATAGTTATCCGGAGGCGTATTAATGACACTCGGGATCCGGGGGGGTCATCATATGTAACAGGTTTTGGACATTTCGGGATTGCGCCCGGGTCTCTTCACTGCGAGCGTATGGGTATGGACATGCTCGTCGCTCGTGAAGGCAGCCCAGTACCCAAGAGAGGGCATAAAGCGGTTCTTGGAGGCTTGGAAACGGGCACCAGCTACAACCCAGGGGCGTGCCTCCACCAGGGGAAGATGATCCTAGAATTTGGTGATGGGGACAATCGTTCGCCCACCTACGCAGGACGCCCGAATATTATCACCATCGCCGAGATCGGGACCATCTCCCCTCGGTGAAAGCACACCGCCGATATTGGTGTTGATGCCAACCGCTGGGCCTCCGAGGGAGGTTGCCCCCCCCTCGAGGATCTAGTGACCCGGGTCAATCCAAACCCGGGTCAGTCGGGCCTTGCAGGAGCCTGCAAAATCCTGCAGGATCCTGCCAAATCCTGCAGGATCCTGCGCGCAAGCCTGGGTTAATTGACGCGCCCCTGGCCCTGCAGCGTCCTGCAGGATCCGGCGCTCTGACTGACGCCCGTTTGCATTGACCCCCGCCTCCAGGCTTCCGGCCCCCGCCCCCAGGAGAGCCCAGAATCGAATCGAAATGAATCGGATCGGCGGACATCGGCAGCCGAGTCGGGAAAAGTCGAATCGGCGGATATCGGCAGGCTGGCATGCCTCCAATAAGAACTCGGAACACAAATCGGAATCCCAAGCCGAGTCGAATCGGAATCGGGTGCCATCGAAGTCGGAGTAGAATCGAATCGGAGGAATCGGAGTGGGCCCTACGCCCCCCTCGGGGCGGTCCCTGCAGTGGCCCCGCAGCTTGCGGGCGAAGTCCGCGGGGTCCAAGGCCACGCCGTACTTCACCTGCACCATCTCCAGCACGACCGCCCCCAGCGCCTCGGGGGCGGCGCGGGCCGCGGAGCCGAGGCGGGTACAGCGAGGCAGGCCAGCGGCGGGGACGCGGCGGTGCTGGGCGCAGAGGCGTACGAGCGAACGAACGAGCCATGGGCCAGTAGGCGCGCGGGCAACAGCATGCGTCTAGCAAAGCTCTGCGCGGGATCAAAGAACATGCGGCGAGCAGCCGGACGAATGACAGGAGGAGGAGGAGAAGGAGGAGGAGGAGGAGGAGGAGGAGGAAGAAGAAGAAGGGGCCAGGAGACTGCCATGCATGGTGCTGTGTGCGTTTTCAACCAGGGCGACAGGGCGCTAAAAAGGAAGGCTGCGCGGTAAGGATGTAAGGGCCTTGGACGCCCATGCCGAGGCTCTTCAAGCGGGTCTGGCCATCGAAAGTGGTTGAGGATGGACCGAAGATGGCCGAAGACCATCCATACTATGCGGGTTGACTGTGTGCGTTTGCATTGGAGTCTTTGCTCATTCGTTTCGAGTCCTGACTGTAAACATTTAGATCGGGGGGGTCGGCGGAACGAGGTAGGTTCAGGTCGGGCGTGTCCCCCTACAGGCGAATTTGGGACGACAAATGAAACAATACCCCAACATATACTACAAATGCTCAAACATGGTAACAAAATCGTCTCCAGGCTATGTTTTGAATATTTTTGAATAATCCCCCTGTAGAGGGACAGGCCCAACTTAGAGGTAGGTACCAAGTGGTGCACTCCTGCGTCCACGTGCGGAGGCACTTCGCCGCCGACCTGCTGCGCTGAGGGCCACACGTGTGCGTGTGCGCCACAATCGACCATCAGTGCGCCACCCGCCTCCGCCTTGGCAGACCGCCACTGGACCTGAGCCCAGCCGCCTTCCCCAGTCCAGCCCTCGGCCTCGGGGATCTTCTCTCCCGGGTCAATCCAGACCCGGGTCAGTCAGGCCTTGCACAATCTTGCAAGATCCTGCGCCCAGACCCGGGTCAATGCAAAGGATCCTGCAGGATCCTGCACCCAAACCCGGGTCAGTGCGACCCTGTCCCTGCAGGATCCTGCAAGATCGGGCGCTCTGGCTGACCCCCGCTTGCAGTGACCCCCGTCTCCAGGCTCCGGACGGCCGCTCCGACCACCCGCGCTGGCTCTGCCCTGGCAGGGAGGGAGCCCCCCTGTGGTGGCCGCCCAGCCTTGCCGCACTGGCTGCTCCACGGACCTCCTCGTGCGCCCGCCTGCCGGAGTCTCACCCCTGGCGCTGGCCCTGCTGTGAGCATGGTTCAACCGATCCCCATCCCCAGCGGCGTGGCCTGGGCCTCCTCCTGCTCCTCCTCCTCCTCCTCCTCCTCCTGCTCCTCCTCCTGCTCCTCCTCCTGCCTCCCCCTGGGGGCTCAGTGAGCATCGCTTATCCGACCCCCATCCCCAGCGGCGTGGCCTGGGCCCCACTGGCCGATTTACCCCCCTAGATGGGGATATAGGCCGTTCCCTTCGGGTTTCAAGGGGTGTATCCACAACTGGGGTGGTAATTTGGTGGGGGTCTCGAAGGGGATGGGGATGGGGATGGGGATCGATTAAACGATACCGACCCCTGGCGTTCGCCCTGCTGGTCGTCTTCACGCACTTCCACCCCCTGTGCACTGCGAATTTCCCTGCGGGCGCTGCACCGGCATCTACGAACCCGCTCGGAAAGCCCCCAGCTTGCTGTTAGGTCGGGCATGTCCCCCTACATGCGGATTTTGGGCGAAAAATGAAAAAATAGCCCAAAACATGACCAACAATTGTAAACAGATTGTCGAAGTATCGTCCCCAGACTATTTCTTGAATCTCATTGAATTATCCTCCTGTATGGGGGCATGCCCGACTTAAGCTTGCTGGACTCCTGGACTTCTTCCCGTTCTACCCACGTTCTACTCGCACCACTCGTTTGAGCCTGGGCCGCAACACGCCTCCCGAATAACTGCACGGTATGCATTGGCAACCCGCCTCGCCTCCCCATCCCGCGACCGCCCTGCCTCTCCTTTTTCACTCTCTTGCAACGCTTCATTCGCCGTCCATGATCCCTGGACTGCTCGACCGACCTGCGCGCTCGCTGGGTCCACGACGACCCAATGTGCAGCAATCTGCGCCGGCCACACAGAGGCGCGCGCAAAATGCGCGGCGGCGGAGAAATCCACGGCGACAAGCCTGGGCTTGCCAGAGCCAAACATGGCCTACTGGAGCGCTCGTCGAGTCGCATACTGCGCGACCGCGCAGGCTTATCGCGCTCCGCGAGCCCTGAGGCCGTAGCCGCCCCCAGTCCACAGCGCAGGGCCACCTCTCTATGCGTGCCCGTTGCCCACGAAAATTCGCGCCAGGGCTGGCGCAACTCGGCCAGCCCGCTCTGGCCAGCGCCAGCGCCGCCGCGGCGCCTGCAGCTGGTCAACACCTGGGCGGAGACAGCGCCCACCGAGCCGAGCCCCTCGCGCCTGCCTGCAGGCAGGCGGCCCTGCGGAGCGCTGGGGATGCTGGCGAGGTGGGCTCCAGCGATGATGCCCCCGCAGCAACTGCATCGCCAGCGCGAGGGTACATTGCGGTAGGCTGTGCCCTGCAGGCACTTCGGGGCTGGTGCCCTCTCGGGCTCGGTCCCGCCCGCGGCGTTGCAAGCTCCCGCAGGGGCCGAAGCAGCGCAGCCTCGGGGAGACTTCGGGGCGCCCATGGGCACCCGCGGCGCCGCACGAAGGAGGATCATGGAGACATCCCACGGCGGCCACCCAGCATGGAAGTGATGCTGGCCGATGCGGCCACGGACCGATGGATGCGCGCGAGCTTTGAGGATGTCGACCTTCACGCCGTCGCAGGTTGGACGGATCGGCGAACGTCCCCTGGCGGGCAGCGACTGCGAGGAGGATCTCAGCACGCACGCGTCCGGCGCCAACCGCACCATGCCGCCCTGGCTGCCTGCCGCACGTGCCGCCACGGTGCGATGTGCGCCGAGCGTGCCGAGCGAGCCGAGTACCGTAGCCCCTAGCGGCTTGGGCGGGGGCGCCTTCTCCTGTCCCTCCTCGTCCAGCTCCAGGCCGTGGCGGAGCCAGCACCACGGAGAGCGCCGATGAGGTTGGCAGTGAACCACTCGGGAGGTGGGCGGTCGGCCCCGGGGGACACGTGCCGCGCCCATGCCTGAGCGTCGGCGACGTCCAGCATCGTGGGTTCTGGCCTGCGGTGCGGGCGAACTGCGACGCCGCCGAGGGTGGGCCGCTCGGCAGTAGTGCCGGTGCCAGAGCACCTCTCTCCAAGAGGCCATGCGAACCCTCTCCGAGGATCGCCCTGGGGCGCCTATCCCAAGCAAGGTGGCCATACTCTCCAGAATGCTGTGCAGTTGGCCTGGCGCAGAGACACGTGGGCGCCAAGGTGGTTGACACGTGCACCGCTTTCCGGGCCACGAGGACGACACGAGGGTGCCATATGCCACGGGCCATCGAGCTCGATTGGGGTCGAGTATCTACCCAGGCCGCGCAAGGGCGCCACCCACGGACCACCGAATCAAACCTGGGGGCTCGATTCCGCACGAGTGACGGGCAACGAGAAGGGGGGGCTCTGGGGGGGAAGCATCGAGCTGGAATCGATCGCGGCCCCGATCGTTCAAAGTTGCATTTCGTCGGGTCCAGGGGCGTCACCGCGTCCCTCGGTGCTTCCGCGTCGCAGATTTCCACCTGGAGCGCCTTCACTGGCGTCGCCGGCGCGCCACCGCCGCGTGAACCTACCGCATCGTTGATCCATGGGTGACTGGGGATCAATGCACCTCCCCCCTGAGCCCCCCCTTCACTGATGGGCTCATTTTCCACCACCACTACCATAGGTAGGAGAGGGACGAGGAGGAGGAGGAGGAGGAGGAGGCGGAGGAGGAGGAGGAGGAGGAGGAGGAGGAGGAGGAGGAGGAGGAGGAGGAAGAGGAAGAGGAGGAGGAGGAGGACGAGGAGGAGGAGGAGGGTGAGGAGGACCTCCTTATCCTCCCTTCTCCCCCGTCCTACATATGGTAGTGGTGGTGGAACATTTGCCCATCACTCACGCTGCCCCTGAGCGAGGCGGCCAACCGGGAGGCCCGGGCCGCCGAGCTGCCCGTGGCCCTCGGCCCCCGTGGCGCGCGCGGGGCGTGGGCGCGAAGGGGGGCCGCGTCCGAGGCTCCACGGGCGGACGGCGGGGCGAGGAGCGCTCCCCTCCCTGGCGAGGGGAGGCAGGGCGGGCGGTCTGCGCACGTGTGGTCGTTTTGGCCCTGCTGCCGCCCTTCGACCTGCCGCTGTTGGCGTAACAACCGCCCATCTGTAGGTGCTGCGTCGACGTCCGATGGGGCCACCCCAGGGCCGCACATCTCCATGTTGCCTTCGCTGTCGACGCACGAATGCCATCGTAGGTCAAACCAACGCCCATACCTCATAGCCGCAGACACACCCGTTTTCAACACTGCACTGACATCAACGGGCGCGGGGTTTCTCAACGCATAGGCACGGGTTCCTCCGTTTGGTGGGCGCTTTTTACGCCAGTGGCTGTGGCCACCGCGGAGTTCGGGGCAGGAGCTGTGCCCCCCAGGTGGCTGGAAAGACCCGCGCGCGCCTGCGCGATTGATGTTGATAGACGAATGCGTAGCACCCCACAATTGCGGACAAGAGTGATGGGGCGGACGCGGAGTGGGTCGCGGGGCGACAACAACAACAACAACAATAACAACAACAACAACAACACCAACAACAACAACAACAATACCAACCCCCAACCCCAACCCCAACACCATCAACCGCGATAACAACAGCAACAACAATAACAAACACAGCAGCACTAGCAACAACACCACCACCACCAACAACAACAACGACGACAACAACAATCGTTTGCAAGACTGTTCGCTCTTACCCGCCCGTGTGTCATTCCAAACAAGCTCCCCACACCCTCGATACCCGCCCTTTTTGTCTTCGATCACACCCCCTTTGGGGGGATTATTTCTCTTTGCGTGGGGCGGCGGGCTTAGACAGGCGGGCAAACCTGAACGGGTGGACAATCCTTCGTGGGCGTACATGTGCCCGCCAGTGGAATCGGAGTGGGCCCTGCAAAAAGAAGAGGGGGAGAACAAGGGATACTGGGAGGAAGGGAAGGGGAGGGACGAAGGAACAGGGAAAACGCCAAGAGAGAAGGAGCGAAGAGGGAGGCGGTTGATTAGAGGCAGAGAGAGAGAGAGATATAAAAAAAAGAAAGAGAAAGAAAGACAGGTAAGGGAGGTAGAGAGAGAGAGAGAGAGAGAGAGAAGAGAGAGAGAGAGAGAGAAAAAGAAAGAGGGAGGGAGGAGGCATGAGAGGGGAGGGAGAAGGGAGGAGGGAGAGGAGGGAGAGGGGATAGAGCAGAGAGGCATAAGGATGAGGGAAGAGGCGAGGGAGAGAGAAGTGAGGAGAGGAGGGAGGAGAGAGGAGGGAGAGGGAGGAGGAGCAGGAAGGTAAGAGCGTGAACGCCCGAGGAAATCCTAGGCGAAAGCGCCGTGCCTGAAGGAAGTCTCGGGCGGGAGCCCACGACGGGCGGGCGATCCTCTGACGGGCGGGTCGGGCGGGTGGGACATTCAACCGGGATGCCTGAGTATGGCGAGAGCGCGATTAACAAGTGAATTGTAACGGCGTCCTTGGCGCATCGCGTTTCCTTCCTGAGCGTCGAAAGCGCGATTTCTGTACATTGCATGGAGGTCACAGGCGAGAGCGCAATTCCTGAATAAAATGTAAAGGGTTCTCTGGCGGGAGCGGGGGTCTTGATTAAATTGCGAAGAAGTCTTGACTCAGTTGCGAGGAATCTCAAGCAGGAGCGCCGTTCCTGAGTAAAGTGTGAGGAAGTCTCAGGTGGGAGCGGGGGTCCTGACTAAATTGCGAGGAAGTCACAGGCGGGAGCACCGATCCTGAGTAAATTGCGAGGATGTCTCAGGAGCGAAAGTCCTGAGTAAATTTGGAAGAAATCTCAAGCGGGAGCCGTTGTTGTTGTTGAACATTATTAATTCTACAGAATAATTATTGTTGGGCCCCCTGGTGCACGCCCCCCCCGCCGCGCCTAGGCCGCAGCTACATTTTCATCACTTTCGTGAGGAAGCCTCAGGTAAAACGATGTCATCCAGATCCGGTTGTTTTGTTCCCCCCCGCTTTCCCTTGCAAAAAACACTATAAAATGAAATTTCTTGTTCAAATGTAATCAAATTTCAAGAATCCCTTGCAAAAAATAAGGTAAAGTGGACATTCGCGCGTGCAAGACGAAATCCTTCCAAAAGCTTAGTGTTCGGAGCGATTTTAACATAAAAACATCAAAAAACCAATGGTTTTTCAACAAAAAAATGTCAAAATCTCATCCCGCGCGCTCTTGCGGATTCGTAGGAAACCCAACACTTTTTAAACATTTCTGTCAAACGGGCTTTTGCGAGCAACTTTTTCGAACTTCTGCGACAACGGTTGCGCACCTGCCAGGGCCATCATCCCTGTCAAATAATACCATATGGGACACATTCGTTTTTTCTTCGCGCGCGCACGCCGAAATCTTCAATTGCAGAGGGAAAAGTCGTATACTAAGCTAGCTTACAGAAAATGTTACCACAACAAGTCATTGTACCCATGCGCCAGTGTAGTAGCCACGGTCGTCCGCACGCCACGAAGTGAAGTGTCCCAACGTCATAGGGCGGGAAGCTGGGTTTGGGTGGTCGCGAAGAGTCGTTTGGATATTTGGTAGAGCTTGTAATGCCCCCCCACGAAGTGGGGGTATTGCCTGGTGTCGTATGAAAACCCTGGCACTGGGGAGAACACCACGCGTTCGGGTAAAATGATTGTTGTTGTTGTTGTTGTTGTTGTACTCCGGGGGGCCAGGGACACAGTTTGAGCATCGAGGGACACATTTTGATTGAGAAACAACAGCATGCACCGGTGCGGGGGGGATCAACAATGATTATTCTTCAGTAGTGAGAATTCAACTGCCACCACCACCACCACAACCACCACCACCACCACCACCACCACAACAACAACAGCAACAACAACAACAACAGCAACAACAACAACAACAACAACAACAACAACAACAACGACAGCACCACCACCACCAACACCAACAGCAACACCAACGACAACAGCCATCATTTTAAGACCCTTCACTTTTAATGGCTCGAGTGCCATTCCTCGTGTATTTTCCAAACCCTCGATGCCCGCCCTCTTCGTCTTCGATTGTACCCCCTTTGGGGGGTCTACGTTTTTCCCTGCAGGCCGGCCCTCAGCAAGCGGCGGGGCGGCCGCGGACCGTTGGCCTGGCCAGCGGCAACGCTGATCGGCGGCAACCCGACCCCAAGAGGGACGGACAAAGGACCGACCAAGACGACGACGACGAGCGAAAGCAAAAGCGAGAGCGAGAGCGACAGCGGGGCCACGAAGTGCAGGAAGGGGGCCACGAAGGGCGACAGCGGAGCCACGAAGGGCATGCGTATGAGGCCACGAAAAGCGCGACGAGCGGGGGCCACAAAAGGTAGATAATGCGGGGCCACAGAGGGCAACGACGGGGCCATTGAGGGTAGCAACGGGGCCACGTTGGACAGCGACGGGGCCACAAAGGGCGACGAGGGGGCCACGACGGGCATACATATGGGACCACGACGGGAGCGAACGATCGGGGGCCACGAAAAACATACGTATATTGGGCCTCAGAGGGCAGCGAGGGGGCCATGAACGGCAGCGAAGGGGCCACGAAGGGGCCACGAAGGGCAACGAGGCGGCCACGAAGTGCGGCCATGGGGCCACGAAGGGCAGCGAGGGGGCCACGAGGGGCTACAACGGGGCCGCGAAGGGCAGCGAGGGGGCCACGAGGGGCTACAACGGGGCCGCGAAGGGCAGCGAGGGGGCCACGAGGGGCGGCCACGGGGCCACAAAGGGCTGCAACGGGGCCACGAAGGGCAGCGAGGGGACACGAAGGGCTGGAACGGGTCCAGGAAGGGCAGCGAGGGGGCCACGAAGGGTTGCAACGGGGCCAGGAAGGGCAGCGAGGGGGCCACGAAGGCCTGGAACGGGCCCACGATGGGCAGCGAGGGGAAGGACTGCAACGGGGCCACGAAGGGCAGCGATACCCCGTTTCCTGAGTAAGCTGTGAGGGAGTCCTGAGCGTAAGCGCGACTCCTGGGTGCCTGAGTGTCGGGAGCCAACGCAAATGCGCGATTCTAGAATAAATTGCAAGTATCCAGCGACGGCGGGTGGACTAAAACTGTCCAAACTTGTCTCGCCAAGACCTTGAATCATCAAAGTGCGCCAGACCAACATGTATACCCCCCTTCCCCAAAATTCAGAGTTGACGGGTTTAGGCGGTAGGCCAAAGGCCAGGGACAAATGTGGGCGCTTCAACTTTGGGTTTGGGAGTGAGGGTGCGAAGTAAAGGCATTTCGGTATTGTGGATGTGATCATGTTGCATCGCCTTCCCGCCATGGGTGTGGACGTTTTGTCCGGGCACCGTCTTGGTACGAATTTCGTTGTTTCGTTGATGTGGGCTTGCTTCGTTGCGGAACTGGTACAACATGATAGAACTGGTCATAGAACTTGTCATATAATGCGTCAATTAAAATCAGGGTCCAGCATAGACCTGGTCGACATTGAAAAAATAAACAATGTAGACATTCAAAAATATTAAGTGGAGACGACCAATTCTATGCCTGACCCTACTTTACACGGACCAGTTCTATGACCAGGTCGATCCAGTTGCACCAGCTTCACGCACTTCTCCACCCGAGGGAATCCGCGGGACTGCCAGCGCGCGCCGCTGTGTATTTGTTTGTTGTTTGTGCCCGCGTTTCGTCGGATATGCTTTGCCTTGCTTTGCGGTGCATGTCCGCGGTTCGCATTGCAGCGTGTTGATTGCGCATCGTCGCCACCATCACCGCCATCATCGCGCGCCGTCGTCAACTTCACGCGTGGCCATTGCGTTGCCTGGACTCCAGTTGCATGGCCAGGGGTCATATCCTTCGCGCGAGATGCGCGCGCATATCAAGCAGCTCGCATCAACAACATAACCACCTTGACAGGATTGAGTACCACGTCTTGGCAAGAAGAACTGCGTGGTTTCGTTGATGTGAGTTTGCTTCGTTGCGGAACTGGTACACACTGTCATAGAACTGGCCATAGAACTGGTCATATAATTGGTCCTTGAAAAATGATGCATCGAACTGGTCGACAGGTCGACATTCCAAACAAGTGAAAATTCAATTGTTTCAAAATGTGAGACGACCAATTCTATGCCTGACCCCATTTTGAATGGACCATGTTTCTACGGCCAGGTCGATCCAGTTGCGCCAGCTCCACGCACTTCTCCACGCAAAGGGAAGCCGCGGAGATGCCAGGGCGCGCCGCTGTGAATTTTTGTTGCTCGGGCCCCGCGCTTCGTTGGATTTGCTCTGTCTTGCGTTGCGTTGCATGTCCACGGCTCGCATTGCAGTGCGTTGAATGCTTACCATTGCCACCATCACCGCCATCATCACGCGCCGTCGTCAACTTCACGCGTGACCATTGCGTTGCCTGGGCTCGCATTGCACGGCCAGGGGCCCTATCCTTCGCTTGAGGCACACGCGCATTTAAAGCAGCTCGCATCAACAACATAACCACCTGAACAGAGCTGAATAAACGTCTGGGTAAGAAGATCTGCGTTGTTTCGTTGCTGTGGGTTTGCTTCGTTGCGGAACTGGTACAAATAGTCATAGAACTGGTCACAGAATGGGTCCATGAAAAGGGCCCGGCATAGAACTGGTCGGCATTCTATAAGAAATAATTTAGGTATTCAAGTTTCTTAAAATTGAGACGACCAGTTCTACACCTGACCCTATTGTAAACGCACCATGTCTATGACCAGGTCGATCCAGTTGTACCAGTTGCACCAACAACACGCACTCCTCCACGCCAATGGAAGCCGCGGGGTTGCCAGGGCGCGCCGTTGTTTCCTTTTGTTGTTTGGGCCTCGCTCTTCGTTGGATTTGCTCTGCCTTGCTTTGCGTTGCGTGTCCACGGTTCGCATTGCAGTGTGTTGAGCGCGCATCGTCGCCACCATCGCCGCCATCATCACGCGCCGTCGTCAACTTCACGCGCGACCATTGCGTTGCCTGGACTCGAATTTCATGGCCAGGGGTCCTATCCTTCGCGTGAGACGTGCACGTATCTGAAGCAGCTCGCATCAGTAGCATAATCACCTTGACAAGATTGAGTACCACGTCTTGGTAAGACGACTTCCGTGGATTCGTTAATGTGGTATTGCTTCGTTGCGGAACTGGTACAATTGGTGATAGAACTGGTCATATAACTGGTCAATTATAAACAAGGTCCGGCATAGAACCGGTCGCCTTTTTAATAAGAAACAACTTAGATATCACACTTTTTGATTTGAGGCGACACATTCAATGCCTGACCTTATTTTAAATTGACAATTTCTATGACCTTTTCTATCCAGTTGTACCAGCTGTACCAAGTCCACGCACTTCTCCAAAAGGGAGCCGCGGGGCTGCCAGGGCGCGCCGTTCTGTATTTTTGTTGTTTGGGCCCCGCGCTTCGTTGGGTTTGCTTTGCCTTGCGTTGCGTTGCATGTCCGCGGCTCGCATTGCAGTGTGTTGAGGGCGCATCATCGCCACCGTCGCCGCCATCATCACGCGCCGTCGTCAACTTCACGCGTGACCATTGCGTTGCCTGGACTCGAATTGCACGGCCAGGGGTCCGATCCTTCGCGTGAGACGTACGCACATTTGAAGTAGCTCGCATCAACAGCATAACCAACTTGACAGGGTTGATTACCACGATGGGTGGACTAAAAATGTCCACACGTGTCTCGCCAAGACCTTGAGTCAATAAAATACGTCGGACCAACATGTATACCCCCCTTCCCCTAAACGCGCAGTTGACGGGTTAAGGCGATAGGCCAAAAGGCCAGGGACAAAATGTGGACACTTCAACTTTGGGTTCGGGGGTGAGGGGTGCGAGGTAAGGGCATGTCGGACTTGTGGTTGTCATCGTGTTGCATCGCCTTCCCGCCATGGGCGTGGACATTTTGTCCGGGCACCGTCTTGGTAAAACGGGTTTCGTTGTTTCGTTGATGTGGGTTTGCTTCGTTGCGGGACTCGTACAACTGGTCATAGAACTGGTCATAGAACTGGTCCATTATAAACAAGGTCCAGCATAGAACCGGTCGCCTTTCTAAAAAGAAACAACTTAGATATTCAAGCTGTTCGATTTGAAACGACAAATTATACGCCTGAGCCGATTTTAAATTGACCAGTGCTATGACCAGTTCGATCCAGTTGTACCAGCTCCCTGCACTTCTCCACCCAAGGGAAGCCGCGGGGCTGCCAGGGCGCGCGTTGTTTATTTTGTTGCCACGAACGGCTGCAACGGGGCCACGAAGGGCAGCGATGGGGGCCACGAAGGGCTGCAGCGGGTCCACGAAGGGCAGCGAGGGGGCCACGAAGGGCTGCAGGCGGGCCGCGAAGGGCAGCGAGATCCCGATTCCTCAGTCAGCTGAGAGGGAGTCCTAAGCGTGAGCGCAACTCCTGGGTGCCTGAAGGTCGGGAGCGCGGCGCTTGAGCAAATTGCGGAGATCCCAGCGCAAGAGCGCGATTCTTGAGCAAATTGCAAACAAGTCTCCAGCGAAAGCGCGACTCCAGAACTCCGAGAGAGAGATTCCAGAATAAATTGTAAGAAAGCTCCAAGCGGGAGCGCGAGTCCTGAGTAGAATGCGAGGAAGTCTCAGGTGGGAGAGGGGTCCTGGCAAAACTGCGAATAAGTCTCAAGCAGGAGCCGTTGATGTTGTAATCTGGGGGCCAGGGGCGCAGTTTGAGCCTAGTGACTTTCCCTGATCAAAGAACACGGTGCAAGCCCATGCGGAAACAAAAACAATTACAAAACGCAATGGTCACCGGAGGGGGGGACTCAACAATATTTTTCAAGAGTTCAACAACAACGAACAACGATAATCCTGAAAGGACAATTAATGACCGTTCGGCCCCTCACTTTGACAAATAATGCCTACAATGCATGTGCGCTGCGTCGTGATCGACTTCCGGCAGACGCTACACCACGGCGTCGACCTGCACACGATCAGCACAGAGCGTGTGTGTGTGTGTGGTGTGTGTGTGTGCACGATCTCTCTATGCAACATGTCGACTGCGACGTAGGTGCGGAGGCAACAGGAAAGATGGGCACCCAATCGCACAATTCACCACTTACATTTTAGGTACTACCGGAAACACTCTGCTACACGAGACCTGACACACGCAACAAGCTGTAAAACACGATGCACCGCAGATGACGTGCCGCTCATGCGACAAAAGGCAACACACCACGTGCACGACACCGTGTGCGAATCATTAACTCGTGCACTCTGTACGGCACGCAGAGTACACCGCAGACCAAGCACATGTAACACAACGGCAATTAATCGCACGCATCACCATGACCAGTATGTATGCTGCGTGTTATATTCACCTCGCAGCGTGCACACCTCGCAGCGTGCCATCCGCACCACACGCGTCATGTATTTACCAGCATTGTGTGTGTTTGATGAGCTTGTATTGCACATCGCCTGATGACCCCGTCAGACAAGAACTCGACGCACCATCGTGATCAACACCAACATGCAATGCTTGATAACCTGGTACGTGTTGGGGTAATACGCGGTACACGGACGCGCCTGCAACATTGAGTAGTATTCGATCGCGCGCCGTCGTCGTCGCTGCTTCCACAAGATTGCGTCGTCGTTGCGTTTTATCTCATCCCGTATGAACGGCCAACTCGATTGGAGGAATCCCTACCCTGCCTCCCCCACGGGCTGGGGACCAGGTCGTGTTGGCAGATGGCGACGTGCGATCCACGAGTAGGGCGCCCGCGTCTGCTGGGCAAACTCACGCCGACTCGACTGTCCAAATATCATTCCATGGCACCTGCCCGCCTGCCTCCTCCCCCCCCCCCTCCTCCTCCTCCTCCTCCTCCTCCTCCTCCTCCTGAGGCCGCTGGCCCACCCCGCCTCGGGCCGTTCTGCCTGCGCGGAGTGACGAGACCAGGGGCACCCACTCACGGGCGGGAGCACGCGGGTTTAAAACTCCTCCTCCTCCTCCTCCTCCTCCTCCTCCTCCTCCTCCTCCTCCTCCTCCCCCTCCGCCTCCCCTCCTCCTCCCCTCCTCCTCCCCTCCCCCTCCCCTCCCCCGCCCGAAGTTGGGGATATGCGTTGCCTCGGCTGAAAGCCAATTCCTTTGCACTAGTCACGGCCCAATGTGTGCACCCCTACTGCAGACGGCGCAAACAGCGGAGCTATCCGCGCTCGGGCAAGCCTCGCTGTAGATCGAAGGGGGCAGTGACTTGATTAGTGATTGCCAGGCTGCATGTAATCATTTCAGTTTGCCCGCCAGCGAATGCCCCTCTTTCAAGCGGAAGCACGCTGGGCACTTCCAATCGATCAACGACTGCGCTGGAATCGAAGGTGCCGCCGAAACTGAAAGCGCATTTGGATCCCGAGGGGGGGGGGCTGGAGAAGGATGACGGTTTTCGCAGAGGGGGCAATGGGTGTGCGGACAAGGCCTCGCAGCAAGGAGCTCTGCCGCATCCTCGTGCATTCCTTCACGAACACGCTCAGCGTGCCGACCAGATCGAGGCCACACGGACCATCTGCAGACTGGCGGCGAAGATGTTGCCGCTGTGGCCTAACTTCGGCCTAGATGGATTCGAATGTGTGGCGCCTGAACGTGCAATCAAGTCAGCACCGGTCGTAGGACCAAGTCACGGCTGGCACTGGCATGACATGTATGGCGCTGTTCGGTGTGACGTGTGGGGTCCAGGGCTTCCCACCGTCCCGCGCCTGGGGTCTGCCAGGGGTCGAACCAGCCTGATCTGGACATGACATCGCCGACGCCAACGGCCACAGCGCCATAACGGGCCAGAGTTAAGACGGATCGGGTCTGTACCTGTGCAGCTTGTGCGGTGCATGTCTGCACCACGGTGCTTCCCAGAAGTGCGGCCTGCCCTGCATGTGCAATCGAAGGCTCAACAGACATGACCACACTAACGATAATAATGTGTTGACAGGGGATCGCCCTCGGCGGCAAGACTTGACAGTCGAGCCCACCCCTCCCCACTTGGCTCTGGCAATCTGTTGGTGAATGTACCCTGCCAAGGTCTGTCAAAGGAACTGGTTGCCCCTGCCCCTTCCCCGCAAGTGAACAAGGTTCCTTGTGTTGTATCTTTTGGCGCTGCATCGGGCTTCCCAAGCTTTGGATACTTTTATGCGAGGAGGATTGGCCGAGCTCGCACGCGTTCGCGAGATGATCTTTGGTGGGGGGAGGTGGTAGCACGCGAGCTCGGCATCAAGCCAGGTGACTGTGTTTCAAGTCATCTGGCCCTGTTTCCCCCCTACGAGGTCTCGCCAGGATGTTTGGTGTTCGTCGGCAGCTGTCCCGTCGATGTAAAACAACCCCCCCTCCGATTCTCTCGTTCTCTTCATCCTCATCCTCCATTCCCTTCCTTTCCTTTCCTTTGCATCCTCCCTCCCTCCGCTTCATACGACTTTCCCCCTCCGCATCAGGCTTCCTCCTCTTAGTTCTCCTTTTCTGTCCCCCTCCTTCCAGCCCCCTCACCCTATCCTAGTTCTGCTTCCTCTCCCTTCCCCCCCCCTCCCCCCTCCTACTCCATTTAGATCGGGCATGTCCTCCCACAAGCGGATTTTGGACGAAAAATTAAACATACGCACAACATGCGCAAACAGTTAGAAACATACAAAACAGCGTTCCCATAATATTCTTCCCAGTTTTGAAGATTCCTCCTGAGAGGGACACGTCCGACTTGATACTCCATCCCTTCTTTCCTCTAAACAGCGAGCGAGCGGACAGGGGCACGCCTCCAGCACACCAGACGCGAGCAGCGGCTGCTGCCCGCGCGGCCCAGCGCCCAGACTGGCGTAGGGAGGTGATAGTGTGCGGATTTCCGGGATTCGCGCTGGACTCCCCTCCCTGGCGCGCGGAGCTCGCCAGGGGCGGCGCCGGAGGCGCCGCTGGCGCGAATCCAAGAAATCCGCGCGGAGCGTCAAACGCTTATGATTCTGTGTTTGTTTGTTCTTCTTCGAGTGTGGTCACAAAGGCAACCCACGGCAACTACACGCTCATACCTGCAATGCACGGGCACATCGAGGCGCTGTGCAGAGAAGGTGAACACAGGAACGACCAACAACAAGAAACGATGATAACTACACAGCGGAATCGCCTCCACCGCACTTCCGTCATTTCGACGTCGGGTGGGGTCTGAGAACACGGGCCTGTGCACCCGTGCAAGACCAGAACCCCCCTGTGCTGGGTTCTCGTTCGGATCGAGCACCACTGCGGTCTCCACTCCTCCGCCTCCCTCCCCCTCCTTCCTGCCTCCCGCCTCCTGCGTCCTGCACCCTGTTTCCTCTTCCTTCTCTTCTTCCTCCCTTCTCCTGCGCCGCCTGGCCACGTTCGTGCGGGGCTCTCCCTACCGCCACTTTCGTGGGCTCCTCGGAGGATCAGCAGAGTGGAGTTGTACGCTGACCCAGTTGGGACCTCGCGGCTCCCTGCGTGTCTGCGAACTGCGCAACTGTTGCCACGTTCATGGGCCCCTTGGGGATCCAGCGCATAGCTTGAAACACATGCACCCCCAGGCCGAAAGTTGTCCTTCTGCATGGATAAGCATGGGCCCAATCCGATCCCACATACACTGAATCGGTCGTCGTCTGGATCCAACCCTCTGGCGTGAGGCCTCGTGGATCTAATTCCTCAGGTGCACGGGGAAGAGGTCTCAGGCGAAACGCCCTACTGACACGTCTGGTGGCCAGACGAGGAGGAACGATCTGCAGGGAGAGTGGGCAGAGGACGAAGGCGGCGAAGAAGGAGGAAGATGAGGACTAGCAGCAGCAGCAGCAGCAGCAGCAGCAGCAGCAGCAGCAGCAGCAGCAGCAGCTGGAGCAGGAGGAAAGGGAGGGAGGAGAGGGAGAGGGAGAAGAAGTGGAGGAGAGGGAGAGGGGGGGAGGAGGAGAGGGAGAGGGAGGGAGAGGGAGGGAAAGGGAGGAGGGAGAGGGAGGGAGAGGAAGGAGGAAGAGGGAGGAGAGGGAGGAGGAAGAGGGAGGGAGAGGGAGGGAGGGAGGAGAGGAGAGGGAGAGGGAGAGGAGGCGAGAGGGGGGGAGACGGCAACGACGAGGAACGAATCACACATTCCCTGACAACCTCGATCCTGCTCGAGTCGCGGGTCCCCTGCCGCTGGGAAGGGCTCGACGTGCACACCGCGCCGTCGGGCCGGCCACGAAGCTCGGTGCACCAGGCGCCCAATCTGCCCGACCCGTGGGGCGCTGGATTGAGCAGGGACCGACCGTCCCGGTTTTCCTGTGAGCCTACCACGACATGTTCTTAGAACCCACAAGTGTTCCAATAACAAAAGCCATGTTCTCAGAACACGAGCCCGATGTGTGAAAACAAGACAGCAAACAAATGTTCTAAGCACGTTTCTTGCAGACCACAAAAGGGTCTTAGAACATTCTTCGGTGGGCCTATATGCCAGCCAGGACGCCTCGCCACTGCTTGACTGGAGCCGAACTCCTGGGCTCCCTGGCCGCCGCTGGGACGAGGACACCACTGTGAACGACGGGAGCAAGGCGCACATCCTGAACAGTGGCCGACGCTGTAGCGGAACACGAGCTTTCTGGCGGCGAGCAAGGGGGGGATGTGAGAAGGAGAAGGCCTTCTCAGAAGGCTCGGAAGTCCCCCGGCCTCCTGTGAAGTCATTTAAGCCTTCCCCGAAAGCAGAAACAACTTCTCAGAAGGCGCGAGGGCTTCTGAGAAGCTCCGCAGCCTTCTGAGAAGGCCTTCTCCTTCTCACACCCCCAAGGGCTCGCCGCCGATCTTTGCAGGGTCGAGAACGTTTTGCCTGGAATAAGCAGCAGATCAGATGCAAGCCTGGGATCATCCGGTGTGTCGGGAGCAATGAGTCGGCGGAAACGCGGGGCGAACATAGAAAGCAGTAGAGGAGATCAGATACTACTACTCATATCGAGAAATTGTGGAGGGGAGGATGAGGGGTAGGTGGAGGGGGAATGCGGAACGAGGATCAGAGGGAGGAAATGATGATGAGAGAAAGAAAGAAGGAGGAGGGGAATTATCCTTGTTCGGAGGGTCCAGCGATTCACGCCATGATGACGTCGGCGCTGGTTCCTGACACCTCGTGGGATCTTCAGCCTTGAACGTCCGCGACTCTCCTGCTGCGCGACTCGTGGCACGCTGGCCGAGCTTGGGCCACCGGCGGGCCTCGACCCTGAGCACCCGCGCTGGGGTCACTGCCGCATTGGGGAAGGGACCCCATGCGGCGTGGCGGGTGGCGGGCGGCGGCGGCCACGTGCCTTCCCGGTCCCCCTGGGCAGCGATGCCGCCGCTGGCTACTGCCCGCCCTCCTCACACGCGCTAGCTCTGGAGTCATGGCCATTTCCCACCCTTCTCGCACGCGCCGAGGCTGGCAGCGTAGCTGATCTGGTGATCCCGCTTGGCACTGCCCGACGTAGGGTCGGGGAGACGTGAGGTTCAATTTCGGGTGACTCGGGTTGGCCTGACGGGGCCGTCAGGGCAATGACGAGATCCAGTCTGAATTTCGATGCGAGCTCCCGCTGCAAACATCCCACGAAAACTGAACCGTCAAACTCCAGGACGGGCTCGTCAAAAAGCGTCGGCAAACCCGAATTCCGACGTACTCGAGTCTTACGCTTCCCCCACGGAAGAACTGTGTTTTGGCGGCGCGCAGAGGGGGGTAGGGGGAGGGGGGAAGGCTTCTTAGAAGCAAGGGTGCTTCGAAGCCTTCCCCCCTCCCCCTACCCTCAAGTCGGGCACGTCCCTCTACAGGAGGAAAGCTCAAAACTTGTCAAAAGACAACAGGGGGACGATGTGTTGACTATTTTTGTCTCTATTTGGGGGCATGTTTTGACTTCTTCTAATCCTTCGTCCCAAAATCCGCCCGTGGGAGAGAGGACCTCTGCCCGACCCGACCGCTGCCCCCCCTCTGCGCGTGGCTGCGTGCTGGGAGCGCTCCAAGGCCGTCCGGTGTTGCCGCCGCGCCGGCACGGCAGCAGCCCGACGCGCAGGGGCCACGGCTCCCCCCTCGAGGGCAAGACACCCAGGAGGGGAACAAACACACACACACAGACACAACGCATCGCCGATTCCCCAGAGAAATATGAAAAAAACATGGGCAGTGGGGGGAAGACAGGAACCCAGAAACATGGAAGCACATGAGGAATCTTTTGATTTGTGTGTAATTATTTGTGTCCCAGGGCCCCTTCAAACATCCACCCCCGTAGTAACCACCCCGACAAGCGAGGTCGTTCAGCAACCGCACCCAGAGAAGGAATCGAATAGGGCAGGGCTGCTTCGTAAACGCCCAAGGCCGTTTCAGCAACGCACTGTTTGGGGTCAACAGTGTTTGGGGACCCCTTCGACGATCAAGCAGAAATTTACAGCTCATTGAAAAGATAGAAACTGCCAGCCAATCATCCCCCCCGAACGCTGCTCCCCATGGCTGGATGCTGGGGGCGACGTGTTCTCATAACAACTGACGGCGCAGAGTCGGCCCTAAGATACCGCCCTAAGATATCGACTATTGGCGCTTACTAAACGGCGTTTAATAAACGCCAATTGTCGGGTCCGGGTGGTTCTTCCTCCCTTGACCCCCGCCCCCCGCCGCGGAGCTGCTCCCTCGGGCGAGTGTGTGCGGGGCCGCCGCCTGGTGGGGCCACCGGCGCCTCCAGGGGAGCGGAGACGCGCCGAGGGGTCCTCGTCATCGCCGCCGCCATCGTCGCTATTGTTGCCGCCGCCGCCGCCACGTCGTCGTCGTCGTCGTCGTCGTCGTCGTCGTCGTCGTCGTCGTCGACGTCGCGTCGTCGTCGTCGCGGCCGGCGCCGTCGCCAGCGTCGCCCTTCTCCTTCTCCTCCTCCTCCTCCTCCTCCTTCCCCTCCTCCTTCCCAGCCTTTCGGCGTCTCGGAAGATCGCGCCGGGATTTTCTGTTCCGCAGTCTTCGCCATCAGGGAACCATCTTCAGGACCGAGTGACATCCATCGACTACTGGGGACGACAAGCTACTGGGGACGACACGCTACCCTATCCTCCTCCTCCTCCTGCCCCTCTCTCACCTCCTCCTCCCTCTCTAGAGAAACAGAAAACGAGATAAGCCGAAACTTCGATCGTCCCGTCCTGAGATTTGATGTATGCGATTCCCTGGCTCTCTATCCCCGCACGTGTGCTGGCTCTCTGAACTGCAGTCGGACGAGCGAAGATGCCAGAGGTAGCTTCATCCCCGCACTCAATGTCCCCCAAACCGCGAACATCATAATTAGATGGGACTGCTCGCCGATTCGCCCACCAACCGCTACATTTCCATCTCACCAATTGTGGTGGTAACGGCCTCCCATCAACACAGATGTGACGTAATCGAAACACATGACTCGATACGCGCTAACGCACAGAGCCATAACATGCCCCGAAGCATTCCCAGCCTTCGAGAAGGCGTTTTTCTCTCGCGTTCTATAAAATCGTTGTCCTCGGACCTGCCAGAATGCAGGATCGCTCACTCACTTCGGCTCGTAGTAGATGTGGAGCTCGATGCCGTTGGGTCCCCAGGGGCGCAGCTTGGTGTGGTCCGCGATCTTGCCGGAGATCGGCTTGCTCTCGTCCTCCTTCAGGTACACATTGAAGTCGCTGTCGAGGAGGAAGTCCTGGTCGATCTCGAAGATCTTCCTGAACTTGGTGAGGCACGACTCCACCGTGGTGCTCTCGTCGATGATCACGCGATAGCGGCCGCCGATCGAGGGAGCGGTGAGCATGATCTCGGACCCGGCCTGCCTCAGGGGAACGAATAATGACATAAACAAAAAAACTCGGAGGTCCGCGCGGATTTCTCGGATCGGCGCTGGACTCTCCTTCCTGGCGCGCGGAGCGCGTCAAGGCCGGCGCCGGAGGCGCCGCCAGGGGGTCCAGCGCGGATCCGAGAGATCCACGCGGACCTCCGAGTCTTTATGTTTATGCCATTATTCGTTCCCCTATGCCTGGCCACGCGGTCACCGCGAGCAGCCGGGCTCGGCTGGGCCTTCGTGCCGGCGAAGGCTGGGGAGAGGGTCGCGGACAGCAGCCACGCGGCCGCCGCGGCGAGGGCCAGGGCACCGAAGCTGGAGCGCGCCATCGCGGAGGGGACTGGGAAGGCTGAAAGATGCGGTGCTGCTAGCGACCGTCAGGCGTGTCGAGCCAAAACTGCGACGGAGCTTCGCCAACAAAACCCGTCTATGGGCCTCGGGACTAACCTTGAACGCACTGTGCCCTTTGCGACTGCGCGGCGCCGCTCTTTTGGCCGTGCATGCTCTGTGAAATTGCAACGTGGCGAGAGTTGTGATGAAAGGAGAAGGCGATGGAGATGGAGGAGAATGGGAAGTGGCCAGACAAGGAGGGAGAGAGGGATGGAGGGGGAGAGGTGCATATGCGGATTGGGGAAGGACACGGGGGAAGAAAGAGCAGACCACGACTAAGAAAAGGAGAGCAGGCGAAATCATGAGAAGACGACACCGACAAGGACAAAAATCGCCCATATGCCCGAATCCTTCTCTTTGCAAGCTCGCTTGTTCTGGGTGGTAGCTGATGCGCACCACGATGCCACCAGAAACCCCAGGATGCAGCTTCGCACGATCGCGGGTCGCTCCTGTGATTGGCTCGCTCTCGTCTTCGAGTCCGCCCTTCCCCACCAGCATAGGACAAACAACGACGTACACGAACCAATCCTGACGAGGCCCGCCCTGCGCCCAGTATCCGTGCATACGCACTCCCGGCTCGGCCAGGGAGGCATCTGCGCGCATCCTGGGCCCAAGATGGGGCCTGATCAGGGTCGGTGCGTGTGCATATCTCTCGTCGCCAGGACCAGGACAAAGTGGGTGTGACGCGCCCAGCACCCCGAAGAAACTGCGCGACTGCGCACCACGCGCGCCTCGGGGTCGTCACGGCCCCCGTGCCGCCGAGCGGAGGAGGAGAAATGGGGCAGATTGAGCGCCAATCAAGGGGCCCTGGGACACACAAATACATACACACAAATCCCAGGATCTTCCATAGTTTCCAATATTTTCAGAGTGGTCGTCTCCCTCCCAATTGCCCATATGTTTTAGTATTTTCCTGGAGATCGGCGATTGATTGTGTTTGTATTTTTGTTTCCCTTCTGACATCGAAATCGGATAAACAAGACATTCATCACAATCACGCCAATTCAAACGGTCCTGCCTCCTCCTCCTCCTCCTCCTCCTCCTCCTCCTCCTCCCCCCCCCTCCCCCTCCCCCCTCCCCTTGCCCCTCCCCCTCCCCTCCCCCCCCCCCCTCCACCTCCCTTTCCCCCTGCCACTCCCCCCCCCCTCCCCCTGCCCCTCCCCCTCCCACTCCCCCTGCCCCTGCCCCTGCCCCTGCCCCTGCCCCTCCCCTCCCCGTCCCCGTCCCCGTCCCCCTCCTCCTCCTCGTCCTCCTCCTCCTCGTCCTCCTCCTCCTCCTTCTCACAATTAGTGTGTGCACGGCGCCCAGGCTGGCAGGACGGTGCCTATCTGCAGCGCAACTGGAGACCGAACGCGGCGAAACACCTCCAAGACCAGTTCCGTCCTGGACCCTCCTCTTCATGGCGATCCCATGGTCGGGGGTACTGGCATGGACCACGACCAAGACCAGCGTCGACAAAATCCGTCGACATGTTGATCATGGCCATCGCGCTTTCCCAGGCATCTGGCGCTCCATTTTTTTGGTGCGTGGCCCCTGGAGGTCTGGACCACTTTCCTGTAGAGGCGGGTTTTGCATCCTGAGCCGTTTTCTGCCGGTCCGGGGGCCCGCTCAGGGCTACCAGAGGCAGAAAATAACCCCAAACCGACCGCTCCAATTTTTGTCGGATCATCGGATCTCTGGGCCCTCCTTCGTGAAAACCGCTCCGTGGTTCAAAGATGGGGTCTTGAGGGTGGCTTTGCACTGTTTGAAGCACCTCGTCAGTAGGACCCCCGGGTAGATCAACAGGTACCGATACCACTACTCCCTGGACCTCTCCCGGGGTTCGTTCTGACCAGAACTTCGAAGCGAACCCAGCGGTGGCGACGAGGGCCTCCCAGAGGGCCCAAAAGTTGGAAAACGAGGAAGGGTAATGATATGGGTACCTTCTCCTCCTCTGAACCTCGTCCTCAGGACCGCATTCCTCAGCACCCGGCCCAGACCCCCGACGTCATGATTTTTTCATAACGTCGACTCTGGAGGTCTCGACCCATGCCCCTGGACCAATGTTTCATCCTGAGCCGTTTTTTGACGGTCCCGAGGCCGGGTAAGGGCCCCAGAGACCCACAATAGGGGCAAACCTCCCGTCGCGATTTTTTCTCATGCCTCGAGGGGGTTTGGGGACCCCACCTCTACAGACCACCGAACCTCGTGGCCGGCCCTGGCCGTGGCCGGCGCCCCCGCCTGCATCCGCGGAGGCCAGGCCCTCGCGGCTGGCAGAGCTCGGGCCCGCGGGCCGCGGCCGCAGCTTCGCCGCGTGCGCGGCGGCGCCTCCGCGGCGGGAGCCCGTCGTCGTCGCGGTCGCCGTCGTCGTCGTCGCCGCCGACGGCGGCGCCCCCCGCGCGAGCGGCGCCGCGGCGGGTGCGCGCCGCGCGTGCGCGGAGGGCGTCCGAGGCGCGCGCCGTCGCCCGGGGAGATCCGGGCCTGGGAAGAGCTTCGAGAGCACGTTGCCAGTTGGAAGCACATCCCTATCACTGTGTTCGGCATCACCTCACCTCGATGCCGATCTTTAGGATTCCTGCAGTTTCTGGGGGCACATCCCGAAGATTGTCCTCGCGCTTTGCTCGCCCATCTTAGGGTAGGGATCAATTCGAGGCTGGTGAACACGGTCAATCTGTCCGGGGTTTAAGGTTTAGGGCTCCCCGCGCTGACGCAGCACTCCGCCAAACCCCAACTCTAACTCGGCCCTCCCGTGATTTCGGTCTGCCACCAATCGCTGTCTCTGGAGAAAGGAAAAGCGGACCTATCCAAAAAGCGGAATGCCTTGGATACGGGGATCCACTTTGGTGGATTCCTATGATGAGTCCTTAGACATTAGGATGCATGCCACCTTCATTTGTCAATCCCCACCCCAATGATCAAAATTGGCGGTGGGTTGAATGAGTTGCCCCCGCGCGTGCCAACTCTGAATTTTGGGGAGAAGGAGGAGGATAATGCCCACAACTTGTTTCTCTATGCCGTCATGGCGGATCTGTTCGCGGAGCTAGGGCCCCAAGCCCAGAACGGTGACCAACCGACCACCCCGATCTTAATCCTGGCGCTCGAGTTCTGTGGCTGGTGTTGGAAAGCAACTCAGGGAAACTGATGCTCGCTCCCAAGGCGCCCAATAGCGCGTCCAACCGCGCGCCATTGACCGTCAGTTGAGCGCTACTCGGCGCTACTGGGCGCTGTTTTGCGTTATTCGCCTTTCGATCCAAGACGAGTGGAAGCTTCCGTGATTTATCATCTACTAGTGTCCTCCCTCCTGTGCCTCGGCCGCGCGCGGAAACTGAGCCATCTCCGGCGCTCCTTCGGCGCGTGGCCCCCCGGGGATCTGGGCCACTTCTCTGTATGGGGGGGCCGGCCTTGCATCCTCGACAGTCCGCTTCTTGACGGTCCGAAGGCCCGCTGGGGGCTCTCGGAGGCCGAGATCAGCCCCACACGGGCCGCTCCAACTCGTCGTCGAGCCATCGGATCTCTGGGCCGGCCACGGGGGGGGGGGCGTCTGCGGGCTCCCTCCGGGCCGTCCAGGGGGCGGGCCCGGGGCGAGCAGCGCCGGGCGCCCCGGAGGACGCGAGGAGGACGCAGGGCCGGCGGCCCTGCCGCGGCACGCGGCCCGGGGCGGCCCTCGCCGCCGAGAGTTGAGGGGCTCAGGGGCACACAGAGAAATGTGTACACGAAGTGCCGGATCCCCAACATGTTTTACATATTTCCTGGATGTTCCTCTCCCCTTTGACATGGGATGTCTTACTTCTGCTCTAACGAACTGGGCCGTGTCTTCGGTCTGGCGGCCGCCGTCGCCGCCTCGCTGCCGCCTTCGACTGATTCTCCTTCCTAAAAAGAGAATAGACTCTACCCCCCCCCCGGCGTTATCCGCCCCCCTTTCGGGTATGTAAATCATGTATGAGTCTGACCACATGTCCATCCTAAATATGAACTTACACTATCCCAAGGGGGCTGGTATCGACCCCCCTGAGGTTCCCTTGTAAAAAACGATACGCGGGGACATGTTTTCTTCTAACGTAACACTTTTTCGCGAATCCCTTGCAAACAAGTGGACGAAGTGCGCACGCGCGCGTCGTCGCGCGCGCATGCCAAAATCCTCCACAAACCTGCGGTGTCGGAAGGATTTCAAAATCGACTGTCCAAAGTACATACGAAAACACCGAGTTTCGCAACACTGATTTGCTAAATTACCCTGTGACGTACCCAACCCATTTGTATCAATGGAAACGAGGAGTTGGCCGAAACTTGTATGGACAATCAACTTGATGTGTAAGCTACTTGGGAGGCGTCACTGTGCTGGGCCCCGCAAGCAGGCCTCGAAAGTGGCGACATTTTCACAGATCGCAACCCCCCAGGGATGGCGATGTCTAATTTGAATCTGCGTGTGGCGTCACTGTGCTGGGCCCCCCAGCAGGCCGCGAAAGTGGCGACAGTTTCACAGATCGCAGCCCCCCAGGGATGGCGAGGTCTAACTTGAATCCGCCGTGGGTACCCACTGTGCTGGGCCCCCCAGCAGGCCTCGAAAGTGGCGACAGTTTCACAGATCGCAGCCCCCCAGGGATGGCGAGGTCCCAGTCACTGTGCTGGGCCCCCCAGCAGGCCTCGAAAGTGGCGACAGCAGATCGCAGCCCCCCAGGGATGGCGAGGAGGTCCAATTTGAGTCCGCCGTGTGTACCCACTGTGCTGGGCCCCCCAGCAGGCCGCGAAAGTGGCGACAGTTTCACAATCGCAGCCCCCCAGGGATGGCGAGGTCCCATTTGAATCCGCCGTGGGTGCAGACTGTGCTGGGCCCCCCAGCAGGCCTCGAAAGTGGCGACAGTTTCACAGATCGCAGCCCCCCAGGGATGGCGAGGTCTAATTTGAATCCGCCGCGAGTGCACACTGTGCTGGGCCCCCCAGCAGGCCTCGAAAGTGGCGACAGTTTCACAGATCGCAGCCCCCCAGGGATGGCGAGGTCTAATTTGAATCCGCCGCGAGTGCACACTGTGCTGGGCCCCCCAGCAGGCCTCGAAAGTGGCGACAGTTTCACAGATCGCAGCCCCCCAGGGATGGCGAGGTCTAATTTGAATCCGCCGCGGGTGCAGACTGTGCTGGGCCCCCCAGCAGGCCTCGAAAGTGGCGACAGTTTCACAGATCGCAGCCCCCAGCCGCGGTGGGTACCCACTGCGCTGGGCCCCCCAGCAGGCCTCGAAAGTGGCGACAGTTTCACAGATCGCAGCCCCCCAGCTGCCACGCAGCGACGAGCGAAGGCAGGGGGCAAAGAGGGACGGGGGGGGGGGCGGGAAGGAAGGCGCGAGCAGTGCTCTATTCAAAACGAGAACCCAACGCAGGAGGGTTGCGAAAAAGCTTACGCGCGAGCTCTTGCGAAATCTTCAGAAAACCATAGGTTCTTCAAGATGTTCACATAATGCTACCAAACGGGCTTCGCGCGCGCATGTCCAAATCAGTCGAACGCCCTTGCGCGTGTGCCGTCGCGAGAATCCTCTGCAAACAAATTGGGACGAAGTGCAGACGCGTGCGTCGTCGCGCGCGTATGTCGAAATCCTTTAAAACCCATCGGCTTCGGAAGGATTTCAACATGGTGTGTCCAACAAACCTACAGAAACACACGGTTTCGCAACGCGGATTTTCAACAAAAGCGTGCGCGCGCGCGCTCTTGCGTCGTCGTCGTCGTCGTCGTCGTCGTCCTCCCTCCTCCCTCGTCGTCGTCGTCGTCGTCGCCGTCGTCGTCCTCTGTCTTTCCTCGTGTTCGTCGTCGTCGTCCTCTTTGGCGTCGTGGTCGTTTCCGTCGTCGTTGTCGCCGTGGTCGTCCTTCCTCCTCCTCCGTCGTCGTCGTCGTCGTCCGTCGTTGGCGTCTCGTCGTCGTCCCTCCTATTTCGTCGCGTCGTCGTCGTCGTCGTCGTCGTCGTCGTCTTCCCTCCTCCCTCGTCGTTGTCGTCGTCGGCGTCGCCGTCTTCCTCCTTCTTCGTCGTTCGCGTCGTCGCCGTCCTCCCTCCTCCCTCGTCGTTGTCGTCGTTGTCGTCGTTGTCGCCGTCGTCGTCCTCCCTCCTCCCTCGTCGTCGTCTTCGTTGGCGACGTCGTCGTCGTCTTCGTCGTCGTCGTCGTCGGCGTCGGCGTCCTCGTTGTTTTCGTCGTCGTCGACGTCGGCGTCGTCGTCGTCGCCGCCGTCGTCGTCGTCGTCGTCGTCGTCGGCGTCGTTGACGTCGTCGTCGTCGCCGTCGGTGTCGTCGTTGTCGTCGTCGTCGGCGTCGTCATCGTGGTCGTCGTTGTCATCGTCGTCGTCGTCGTCGTCGGCGTCGGCGTCGTCGTCGTCGTCGGTGTCGTCGTCGTCGTCGTCGTCGTTGTCGGCGTCGTCGAAGTCGTTGGAGACCTCGTCGGTGTCGTCGTAGTCGTTGTCGACGGCGTCGTCGTCGTCGTTGTCGCTGTCGTCGTCGTCGGCGTCGCTGTCTTGCCAAGTGCCATTTGGTACCCACCGTCACGGTCTTAAGAGATTTTGCAAACCAAGTTGCGGGTGGGTGGGTGGGATGGTTGCGCGAGCAGTGGAGTGGACAACTCACTGCGAACAGAAATTAATTGCACAACATAGATTGCACCGCGTAGGCTGCAAAACATATGTTGCACAAGCTATACTCTCCTTCTTAAAAGAGTAAAAGATTCGACCCCCCCAGGAATTAAAGCTCCACCTTTTTTCATATTGCAATTTGCATACGATTCTGTCCTATCGTCCATCCTGAAGCTGAACTCGTACCATCCCGGTATCGACACCCCCGCCATTTTTTGCAAAAAAAACTATGCGCGCACTCTCGTTTGTCAAACATCCGCAATTTCCAAACATCCTTGGCAACATCTATGACGAAGTTCGCACGCGTGCCTCGTCGCGCGCGCATGCGGGAATCTTCAACAAAAAACGTTCTGGTTCGTAGAAAATGCAAAACACAACCGAATGTCACGAAACCAAATAAACAACACATTCTTGCGCAAAAAGAAATATGTTTTGCCCCCCCAAAAAAGCGCCCGCCTTTCAGCGAATTCTTAAGAAAACCACTAGTTGTTCAACATGTCCAAAACATATTTCCAAATTGGCTTCTCGCGCGCGCGTGTCGAAATCGTTCGAACGCCCTTGCGCGCATGCTGTCGCAAGAACCATTTTTCCATTCCTAGGCTCTGCCTAGAAGGGCTTACTCTATGTGCTTAAAAGGGCCGGGCAGTGCACCCCGCCCTGGGCGGTTCCCCCAGCATCCGCCCCGCGGTTCCCCCAGTTACGCCCCCTGGGTTCACCCAGCTTAGTTTAGCTAAGCTAAGCTTAGCTTAGCTTACCTCATCTTAGTTTAGCTTAGCTTAGCTTTGCCTAGCCTCGCCTAGATTAGCTTAGCTTAGCTTATCTCATCCTAGCTTAGCTTAGCTTAGCTTGGCTTGGCTTAGCTTGGCTTAGCTTAGCCTAGATTAGCTTAACTTAGCATAGCTTAGCTTACCTTAGCTTAGCTTAGCTGGGCGCAGCATAGCGCAGCGCAGCATTAGCACAGCAAGTCACAGCATTGCATAGCCAAGCATAGCATAACATAGCATAGCATCGCATCGCTCAGCATAGCATAGCATAGCGCATAATAGCATAGTATAGCATAGCATAGCAAATCATTGCCAATCATAGCACAGCGCAGCATAGCATAGCATAGCACAGCATAGCATAACATAGCATCGCGCATCATACCATAGCATAGCATAGCATATCATAGCATATCATAGCCTAGGATAGCATAGCATAATGCAGCATATCATAGCATAGCATAGCGCAGCATAGCCTAGCATAACATAGCCTAGCATAACACAACGGAGCCGAGCGTAGCCTAGCATAGCATAGCAAAGCATAGCAAAGCATATCATAGCGCAGCATAGCAAAGCACAGCATAGCAGCAACACAAAGCACTGCAGCAGCAACAACAGCAAAGCAAAGCACAAACAACGCAAATCATACCATAGCTTAGCATCGGTGTAACTGTAGATGTTGCTTGTGGGTCTAGCATAGCATAGCACAGCATAGCCTAGCACAGCAGGCACATAGCGCAGCATAGCATGGCATAGCTTACAATCGGTGTAGATGTAGATGTTGCTTTCCTAAATACTCCAACCGCGAAGTGTTGCACTGGGTGGGCGAAGCGCGGGCAGAAGGAGGAAGGGGGGACAGGGGGGGGGAGGGGAGGAGGAGGAGGAGAGGAGGAGGAGGAGAGGAGGAGGAGGAGGAGGAGGAGGAGGGGAGGAGGAGGAGGAGGAGGAGGAGGAGGAGAGCGCGGGGACCGTTATTTCAGAACGAGGGCCCAACACCGCAGGATGGTTGGGAACTACTACGCGCGCGCACTCGTTTATCACAAATCATCAGTTTGCAACGATACGTTGCACCAGACGGGGGGAACTGCGCACGCGCGCGTCGTCGCGCGCGCGCCGACATCCGCGAAGCAAGTCCGGTGGTTTGTTTGTTCCAAACATAATCTAATCACACACTTATTATATATACATATATATATATACATACATATATATGTGTATATATACATATAAGGATGCCAGCATCGAGCGCCCCTGGCACCATAAAACACACAGCAACTGGTTTCGCGAAGCGGATGTTCAAACAAAGTTGCGCGCGCTCTTGCGAATTCTGAACATCAGCCATGTGCTTGCGATATGCTCTCAATATCTTCATAGCGTGCCATGCCGCAATTTGCAAGCAAACAGCAGAACTCTACGAAGTGCGCGCGCGTCATTTTTTGAAGCAGAATATATATATGTATATATATATATGTATATATACACATACATACATATATATATAGACTTTTTTACATATATATATATATATATATATGTGCGTATATATATACACGCACGCACATACACCATTTGGTTGCGCAAGGATTTGAAAACCGAGCGTCCGCGACTTTGTGAAAACATATTGTTTCGCAGCATCAGTTCACAGAAAGCTCGCGCGCGCGCCCTCGCGAATTCTTCAGAAAACCATGGGCGTTTCAACGTGTTCACGGACTTCTGCCAGGCGAACCTCTGGCGCCGCATGCTGACAACATTCGCGCGCCCTTGCGCGCGCGGGGGGGGGGGGGGCGCGATCCGCGTCGGAAAACACCGCGCGGGCCTCTCTCGCGCGTCGGCCGCGCACGCGTGTCGAACTCTTCCCAAAATCTTCATCGCCGACGGGAGGGCGCCGTCATCGTCGCCGGCTCGATCAGCATCGGCGCCCGCGCTGGCCGCGCCGTCGTCGTTGTCAACGTCGCCACCAACATCGCTGCTATCATCGCCGCGTCTACCGTCGTCGACGTTGCTGCGATACCGCGCCCGCCCAAGTCACCGACTCGCACTGAATTGCCCACTGGGAAGTGCCCAGCGGTCAGCGCCACCGCGGCCGCGTCGGTCGCGCCAAACTAGCTGGCCGCTGCGCGCGCGTGCTTGGTTTTCGCGGTCCGCATCGCCGCCAGCACCGCTACTGCCATCATCGCGTCTACCGTTGTCGGCGTTGCCGTGATACCGCGCCAGCCCAGATCGCCGACTCGCAGTGGAGTGCCCGCTGGGATGCGCCTAGCGGTCAGCGCCATCGCGGACGCGTCGGTCGCGCCAATCTAGCTGGCTGCTGCGCGCGCGCATGCGCGGGCTGGCGCGGCCGAAGATGCACCAGCCAACGCCGAGCACTCATCGCAATCCCCGCTGCATGGGTTTTGCAAATCAAACTGCGGGTGGGTGGGTGGGATGTTTGCGCGAGCCGTGGAGGTGGTCAAGCGCGGTGCAGGGTAGTCAATTCTTTCTGAGAAATAGACTCTGCCCTCCCCCCCCCCGGGAGTATCCGTTTCCTTTTTTCGCATTGCAATGTGCATGTGAATCTGCCCCATCGTCTATTCCAAAAATAGAATCATGCCATCCCAGCCCGCATGGTACCGGCCCACCCCGCCATCCTCTGCAAAACACTATGCGCGCGCACTCGCTTATCACAAATCAGCAGTTTTCAAAAGATCCCCTGGCGAAGTGCACGCGCGCGCGTCGTCGCGCGCGCGTGTCGGAAGCCCTCAAAACCGCGCGTTCATAATCGAATGCCAATATCCATTTCTTTATTGACATGTATATATATATATATATGAGATGGTTTCGCAACGCTGACGTTGCATAAAAAACCTCGCGCGCGCGCCCTTGCGAATTCTTCAGAAAACAATTCATTTCAATTGATTGCATAAAAAACTGCGTTCTGCCAAACGGGCCTCTCGCGCCGCGCGCCGAAATCATTCGCGCGCCCTTGCGCGCGTGCCGGGGGGAGGAACGATCCGCGTTAACTAATGCAGCGCGAGCCACTCTCGCGCGTTGGCCGCGCGCGCGAATCGAACTCTTTCCAAAACCCTCATCGCGGGCGCGAGGGCGCTGTCATCGTCGTCGGCGTGATCAGCATCCGCGCTGTCACTGGCCGCGCTGTCGTCGCTGTCAGCACCGCCACCAGCATCGCCGCTATCATCGCCGCACCTACCGTCCGTCGTCGACGCTGCCATGATACCACGCCTACCCAAGTCGCAGACTCACACTGAAGTGCCCGTTGGGGTTTGCCTAGTAGGTCAGCGCCGCCGCGGACGCGTCGGTCGCGCCAAGGAAGCTGGCCGCTGCGCGCGCGCATGCGAGGGCTGTCGCGGCCGCAGATGCACCAGCCAGCGCCGAGCGCTCATCGCAATCCCCGCCACCTGGGGTCTACAAGCCGAGTTGCGGGTGGGCGGGGTGGGATGCTTGCGCGAGCAGTGGAGTGGGCAACTTCCAGTTCAACATTGGTGGATTCTCCTCTCTTCAAAAGAAATTAGATCCCGCCCGGGCCCCCCCGGGATTGCCGCTCCCCTCTAGTGCATTGCAATTTGCATATGATCCTGCCTCCTTGTTCATTTCCCACATGAATTTATATCATCCCAGCTAGTCCCGGCATCGGGCGCCCCCCTTTCACCCCTGTCAGATAAAACCATGCGGTGCACGCGCGTTGATCTAAGATGAGCTGAATGCACGAGTCCTTGTAACATCACGCCATGCAGGCCACATGCGCGCGCATGGCGAAGTCCTTCCACAACGATTGCTTCCGTTTTGATTTCAGCATAAAAACATCAAACGCCCAACGGTTTTGCAACGACAGATTTTCAACATTTCCTCCCGCGCGCTCTCGCGGAATCGCTGGAAGCCCGCTGTTTGTTCAGCGTTCCTGTACAAGGAGGCCTTCGCGCGCGCATGTCGGACTTATTCCAATGCCCTCGCGCGCTTGCCGGAGGCGTGATCTCTGTCAAATAATGCCCTGCGGGGCACCGTCATCGTCGTCATGTCGGAAGCGTCGCGATCATTCTCATCGTCGTTTGTCGACGCCGTCGTCCGCGCTGTCTCTCGCAAGATGGACTTTGCCCGCGCGACCAGCGCCCGCGCGCCAATGGGCGCGATGAATTTGTTGGGGGAGCTCCACGCTGCAACTGTACCCGCGCCCATATGAATTCTGCCAACCACCTCATCGTCGTTTGTCGACGCTGTCGCCCGCGCTGTCTCCCGAAAAATGGACTTAGCCCGCGCCGCGAGGGCCCGCGCGCCAGCGAGCTCGATGAAATTTGCCGCGGAGCACCAAGCTGCAACTGCAGTCGCGACCTTCTGAGTTTTGCCGGCCAAGATGCGGGTGGGGGGGCGGGGCGTTTGCGCGGGCATGGGAGGTGGTCGCGCGCGGCGCAGCGTGGCCAATCGCACCGCATGCGCTGCGCCGCCCCGACTGCGCCACGCAGCTTGCGCAACGAGAATTGACTTGCACAACTTCCACCACGTTGATTGCACAATCTGCGCTGTGCCGCATAGAGTGCGCGCATCTTCTACACCGCGTCGGCTGCGCCACGCCGATTGCTCGAACACAACCTGTGTGGAGTCCACGCGGGCAGAACCATCTTATATTTTCCCAAAGAAATGAACAGTCAGTGGTCTGCGTGCATTTTTCCCTCCTGAGGGGGGGGGGGGGGGGCAGATCTGCGGCGTCGGCGCATTTCTCCTCTAGTCACTCCCTGCGCCGACGCCCCGCGCGGCGCCGCCCACGCCCTGATATCTTGGCGCTGCATTTTTCACGCTGGGCGTTTTTCGCTGGGCTTCGGGCCCTGGGGCCCTCGCCGACCAATCCAACTCGGACAGTATAGCAGGCAGAGCAAATCTAAGGCTCGGGTCATGACTTTTTCGCCGCGCGGCCATTTTGTCGCCGCGCTGGGTCTCAAGGGCGCGGGCGCGCGTGAGCAGCGGGCGGGCGGCGGGGGGGCCAGGCGGGCGGCCCCCTCCCCCGCCCCGCTCGCAGCGCGCAGCACCGTTGCTTCTCCGAGGCCCCCCCCCCGCCCTTGTTCGAGCATCGCCCAGCAAACTGGCCTGGCCGCTTTCGACGACGCGAGCAGCGCCTTGGCCTGCCTGCCCCATCTGCCGCCGCTGCCCCGATGCCGGCCGGCCCGCGCGAAGCGTTCGACGGAGAGGGCGGGCCAGGGGGGGGGGATGCCGGTCATGCGACGGCGCGAACTGGTTCAACATGATTTGCAGAGATGGCGCAGCGTGGAGCGATATGGCATGACGTGTGATGGCGCGCATGCGTCAATAATGTCGGGCTTTGTTCAGCGCGACGTGCTATGCCGTGACATCGTGCGACGTGGCGCGATGCGGCTTGGAGCTTCAGCCCCGCTGGCTAGCATGCCGAGCGACTGCTGCTACGCTGCGCCGCGTTCCTCATCGTCACCCTCTGCCGAACTCCACGGCAGAGTCCATCGCGGCTCTGGGGGGCCACGGTTCTCGAGGCGCCTGGCCTTCGCAGCGCCCGCGACATTCGCCGCGCTGTGCCGGCGCGGAGCCCACTTCGGAGGGCCTCGCGATCTGGGGCGGCAGGCGCCCTCATCCCATCCTCTCCAGTCTGCACCTCCGAAGCGCGGATGCTGCGCATCCAGTCTGCGCCTCCACTCTGCGCGCCCACTCCAGTCCGTCAGGGCCGCTGCGCGGATGCTCGGCGAATGCGATGGAGGTCCAAACGTCTCTGTCAGCGGGGGCATCGCACTTTCGGAACACTCGGGGTCAGCCCAGCAATGCTGTCTCTCGGGCATACTGCTTACACTGGGCCAGCCGAGCCTGTCGCGCTTCTGCTAGACTCGAGCGCCTCCCCGAGCATCGGACATTCGTTCGCGGCCGCGGTGACCTGAGTGCTTGCGTTTGAAGCTGCTGCGCGCAGCAAGCCGAACTAGTCCTCAAGCTGCAACTGTTGCCGCTCCTCGAAAGCGCCCCGGCGCGGGCCCGACCGCCCCCTCTGCAATCTCAGCGCGGGTCGCGCGCCAGGGTCGCGCATCGGGCCCTGCCTCGGAGAGGGGGCCGAGGAGAGGGGGGCCGGCGCGTCGCGGCCTGCGGCGCGCGCGCGGGCGGGGGCAGACAGGGGGCGGATGGTAATGATACTAATAATGCGAATGCGAGCAATCCCAGTGCGACCCTACCTAGGAGTTGGAGCATTTAGGAAAGCAACATCTACATCGACACTGACAGCTACATTTACATCTACACCTGCATCTATGCTATGCTGCGCTTTGCTTTGTCTTGCTTTGCTGTGCACCCAGCGACAGCAGGCTGTTCAGCACTGCTCGCAGCTCCTGCCAGTGCTGCAGGCTGTTCAGCACTGCCTGCACTAGGTTCAACACTGCTCGCGGCTCCTGCAAGAGCTACAGGCTGTTCAGCACTGCTCGCGGCTCCTGCAAGAGCTGCACGCTGTTCCGCACTGCTTGCAAGAGCTGCAGGCTGTTCAGCACTGCAGGTCCGGCTGTGCGTTGCTGTTGCTTTGCTTTCGCTTTGCTGCTATGCTGTGTTATGCTATGCTATGATGAGCTATGCTATGCTATGCTACGCTACGCTTTGCTATGATGCGCTATGCTGCGCCATGCTATGCTATGCTATGCTAGGGTACGCTCGGCTGCGCTGTGCTATGCTAGGCTATGCTAGGCTATGATATGATATGCTGCGCTATGCGATGCTATGCTATGCTATGCTAAGCTATGCTATGCTATGCTGCGCTATGATATGATGTGCAGGGCTATGATATGATATGCGATGCTGCGCTATGCTATGCTATGCTATGATATGCTATGATATGCTATGATGTGCTGTGCTATGCTATGACATGTTCTGCTATGCAGCGCTGTGCTATGCTAAGCAATGCTGAGGTATTCTATGATAGTATATGATATGCTGCGCTATGCTTTGATCTGCTATGATATGCTGAGCTGAGCTATGCTATGCGATGCTATGCTTGGCTATGATATGCTATGCGATGCTGTGCTAATGCTGCCCTGCGCTATGCTGCGCAACGCTAAGCTAAGCGAAGGTAAGCAAAGCTAGGCTAGGCTAGGCTAATAAGCCAAGCTAAGCTAACCCAAGCTAAGCTAAACTAAGCTAAGCTGGGCTAAGACAAGCTAAGCTGGGCGAAGCTAAGCTAAGCTAAGCTAAGCTAAGCTCGGCTAGGTAAAAGCTTCGCTAAGCTAAGCGAAGCTAAGATGAGATAAGCTAAGCTAAGCTAAGCTAAGCTTAGCTAAGCAAAGCTGGCTGAACCCAGGGGGCGCAACTGGGGGAACCGCTGGGCGGATGCTGGGGGAACCGCCTGGGGCGGCGTGCACTGCCCGGCCCCATTCAGACAGATAATAAGAACCCTCTAGGCAAAGCCCAGGTAGGGAATCATACTATTGATGGCAATAACGATAAGAAGAATCACAATCCGCAGAATACTACGAAGAAGAAGAAGGAGAAGGAAGCCAGGGCGCATGGGAGATCTCATGGGCCGGGCGCGGCGCATCCCCCCAGCCCGCGCCCCCTTGCACGCCGCCTCCGGGCATGGCGTTGCCACCTCGGCTTGGCAGGTCCTGAACCGTGCATGGGCACATTTTGTTGATGCTGCGGTGCTGAAGCTCATCGCTGCGACGGGGGTGGGACCGACAGCGTTGGGGCAGAAATCGCGCGCGCTCAAGTCGCCGTGGGTATCGATGCACTATCGCCCGAAGGATCCCGATGATAAGCTCAAGGTTGTTGCTGGATGGGAGTGCCTGACACAGTCTTTCCAATAATTATCGCTGACCGCGCGGTGCCCTCAGCACGTCGGGGCGCTGACCTGCTCTCCGCGCCTTCAGGTGCCTCGGCCTTCGCGCGCCCTCCCGTCTGCTGTCGGGGCCCCAGCGCGGCCGAGATGCGACCGCTCCTGGCGCGGGCCGAGCTCCGCCTGCGACCCTCGTCGTTGGGGGGAGCATCCGCTCTGCCATGGGCCCCCCCTTTCTGGCCGCTGCGCTCGCTGCGTCGGCGGTTTCTATGCGCTGGCTGCGCCGGCTCCTCGTCGCCCAGTGCTGGGCGACATTGCGCCCGCGCTGCTTGCGGGCCCGCTCGCGTGGTCAGGCAATGCCGAGTCCAATGGGGAAGGGCTGAGTCCGGGCGGACTAAGTCCAGGCAGAGACCGCGCGCTCCGCCTGGACTTCCCCCGCGCGGACTTAGCGCGCAACCGAGCGAGGCGAAGCCCGGGCGGAGTTGGCCAGGGAGAAGACCGAACCCTCCGTGCGGATTTACTCCGCGCGGACGCGGCGCCCTCCGATGCAGGCGGACTGCGCTGCGCGCCCCCCCCCCCGCCCAACTGGCGTGGGGGGGGGGGGGGGGGCCTGCTGAAAGCGCAGCTCACCCTCCAGCATCGCTTGCGCCGCGACGGCCCAAGACCTCCGACGCCATCTGCTTTTCGCGACATGGGCCCCCGCAGCTCTGGCCCCATCCGCCTGGGCGAGGTTTCTCGCTCCGGGCAGTTTCTACGATGGCCGCGGGCTTCGGAAGCGGGCCCCAGGAAAGGCCCGACATGCAAGAGCGCTGGCCGCCTGGTTTGTTTTTCGGCCCATCCTCCTCCTGCGCGGCGGCGCACTTCGTCGCGCTGGCGCCCCCGTTTAAGCATTCGCCTTTCCGCTAGCGCAGACTTCCCCTGCCTTGCCGCCGACGCCAGCACGCGCGTTCTTCATGGCGACCGAAGTCCGGGGGCTAGGCGGCCCGCAGATTCCGGAGCGACGCTGGCAGCGCCGCCGCCCTGCAGGCCGGCCGGCGCCGCGTCGCCCCCCGCTCGATGCGAATGACAGGCAGATGTCCGCCACCGCGCCGCGAGGCACCCGGCGAGGTACATCTTCTCAAGTCCCTTCGAGATCTCCACGTTGAGCACTGCGAGAGGATAGTAGAGGGCCCGAGGCCCTGGGCCCCCAGAATTCCCGGGCGCGCCCGGGCGCCCCAGGGTTGGAGATCGCCGCGTGGCGACTCCGGGGGCGTCGGGGGCGCGGCCGTGAGTCCGCGCTTCCCGCGCGTGCTGGGGCGGCGCCAAAAGTGGCCGCCCCGGGGCCTCTTGGGTCGTCTCGGAGGCCTTCGGGGCTGGCCCCGGCAAGCCGAATCCATTGAAACTTGCCGTGCCTTTGCATGATTGGACATTCTCGGCTCGAGTCTCGCGAGCGAACTAGGCGGCCCAGAAGGCCCCCAATGATGCCAGCCCATGCTCGAGATGCCCCCCATAGGCGCCCAAGAGTAGGAGCCCGAGGCGCCGTCGGATGCCCTTCGCGCCGAGAGGGCCCCCCGAGACATTCAGCGGGCCCCCGTGCGAGGCCCCTGACCTGCCGCGAGGAGGCGCCCAAGTGGCCCCCGAGAGCCCGCCCGAGAGGCATCCCGGAGGCATCTGGCCCACCCATTCTGCGGCAAAGACATTCCCGGCGGCCCCCGGGGCCGACCCGCCAACCACCCAGGCGACAGCAGCAGCGGGGAGCCAAGCATCCCGCCGGGGGCGCAGGCAGAGGGCGCGCCCGGCTGCCCCATCGCAAGAAAGAAACACGCGTGGGGCGCGCCGCAGAAAATTGTCGCTTCAGCACGCTTGGGGGAGGCTGGGGGGGGGGCTCGGAGGGGTAGCTACATGCGCTATGTCCATGCATGCGCTCCTTTGCCCCGTTGCCGCCGCGGCGCGCTTCCGCTTGGAAACGAGCGCCATCGGTGCCCCGTCGTCGTTGCAGAGTGCTCGCCGCAAGAGGGAGGTGCCAGAGGATGCCGCGATCTTCTTGCGCAGCTTAACTTGTCTTGATAACAGTGTGTCCGACGGCAGCGTCGTGCCTGCTCGTTGAAAAACGTACGCGTTCCTCGCTCTCGAGAAATACGAATGCGAAATGCCCAGGATACGCCTGGCGCAGTTGGCCTGGAAATCGCCCAGTCGCTACCGGTCGGCTTTACAGGGCCAGCTAGAATCCAACGAATATACGAGCTTGCTGAGCACGCAGGCGTCGCACGTGGAGCATGTGCGCTTCTCTCCGATTGCTGAGTGCGACCAAATCTTGGATGGCAAGTTGGAAGCCCCAGTGGCTTCTCCCAGTCTGCGGGATAATTATGCTGCTGCTTTTGCGTCACACGTAAAAAGCCCACCCAAGTATACTGCGTCTCGTGCTATGTTGATGTCATCCCCATCTGGCTGACATGCAATTGAATTCGTGATTCCCTGAATTTGCAATCTTCTCCAAAATCAGCTCCAGGCCACATTTTGCGCCTTCGCTCACGATCGCGTTCAGCATTTTCTGGAGGTTGAGGCTGCTCTGCGAAGCTAAAAGCGTGCCGTCCGCATGCAACATGTCCCGTGTGAAAACGTACGCCGGGTTAGGGTCGTACTGGATATCGTCCAGCGCGTCGCGCCGCAGAACTGATTGAACTGCAACGAACAGGTTAGGTGAAAGGGGGCAGCCCTGAGCAATCCCAGCTCTTTCTTATCTTTCTGTAGAGTTCCCCGCGTGGTCCACAGCATTGAAACAGCGAGCAGAACACGTAGACACAATCGTGGCCACCATATCAGCTGGGAGTCCAAATCGGCGCAAGGCTTCACACATGCATTGTGGCAATGCTCGGTCAGAAGAATTTGCCCAGTCCAACATGCCCAAAAGCATGTCACCGTCGTTGTTGAAGTAAGCAACATTAATCATGTGCCTGATGAGCATCAAGGCGTCCGACGTGCCCCGCTTGGGGCTGGAACCGAATTGTGACGCCCGCATTCTTGACTCAGCGTTTCCATCCAATAAGCTTTGGTGTATCATCGATGCCGAAACTTCGTAGCTCACTGCTAGCAAAGATACTGGCCGGTAAATTGACGACACTGCGGGAGTCTGGTATTGATTTGTCTGCCCAACATTGCTGGCATAATGAAAACATCTTCTCGCACACATCCGGACAATATGCTTCAGTTTTCCAAAAATCTGGTGGTATACCGTCTGGCCCAGGAGTCCTGCCACGTCGTAGTTCGAGTGCTGCTGCAGGTAAATCCAGAAACGTGAAATTATGTGGACATCTGTAAAACACCTCCCGATAGCTCTTGTGCCTGTAGTGCCCGGTCTGGAAATCGAACTTGCCATTGGACGCCCTTGAAGTAGTCAGCAAAGATGTTCACGCGATCCTGAGCGTCTGCCAGGCTCCCGCCCGGTCGCTTGATGGATGTATGCTGGTAGTTCTGGGTTTCCTGAGGTATCGTACTGCGTCCCAGCCGCCGTGCTTGAGTAGCCAATCCAACCAATCAACACGATCTTTCTTTGCAGAATTGCGAGCGCGAGCATGTAGTGCTTCTTCCGCTTTGTGATCCCCGCGCCTGCAGGCCATAGAGCGTCCCTCTATCACATTCAGTGTGCACTTGCTTGTCCACTCCTGCTTCGCTAAACCACCCAGGCAGACCCCAGAAATAAAGAACGGTCTCCACTATGACCTCCAAGTTGGCCAGGATGGCCCTATACGGCGGACGAACGTGGTCCAACATTCCACCCGAGACAACAAATATGGCACCAAGAGAACCCGAGATGGCCCTAAACTTGCTTCAAAATGGCGGCCCCGAATGACCTCAAGACGGCCCAAGAAGTCCCCGATACAGTCGAACATGGCTCGAAGACGCCATCCTGGAGGGCCCGAATATGTCAAGCTGATGAATCATCCTGACGCTTTTCACCAAAACTCGCATTACCATCTCTTTTCATGCTTCCTACAGTCGAGCTTGCTCCCAGAGGCTCCCAATGTAGCCTCAAGACCGCCCAAAGTGCCCTCAAGAGGGCCCCAAGATGGGCCAAAAGGGCGACGATACGGGCCAAGAGGCTCCAAGACGGCCGAAACGGTTCCCAAGAGGGCTCCACGACGCCCCACTAGGTGCTCCAGACAACTCCAAGATGGCCTTGCGGCGACTCAGGAGAACCACCAAAACGCGCCAGATAGGCCCGCAACAGGGACTCCCAAGGCTCCAGACGGCCCGGGAGGGCCCCAGGCTGCCGAGGACGCCACAGTAGCACGAGAGGAGCCTCGCGATAGCCCCCCGGACAACTCCCCCCCCCCACTGTTACCCCAGCAATTTCGCTTAAGTAGCATCCCAGGGAACACACAGTCCACAGGCCCAGCCGCACTTTCGCCCGACGTTTCGCGACACGAACCGCATGGGGGCGGCGGTGCCTTGCCGAAGGCGTTTTCGATGAGGATGACGAACAAAACAACAAAACACGAGGACGGAGGAGAAGGAGGAGGAGGAGGAGGAGAAGGAGAAGGAGGAAGAGTAGGAGGAGGAGGAGGAGGAGGAGGAGGAGGAGGAGGAGGAGGATAAGGAGGAGGACGAGGTGGGGACGAGGAGGGGTGGAGATTGGGTCATGGAGGCGAAGGCGGGGTGAGAGAAACTCCCAACCCAGGCGATGAATGGCCCTGCATACCCGAGCACCTGGAAGTACCGCTGGGAAAGTCATGTCCCCGAGAAGCTCCTTGGCAGAAATGGGGAGGGCATTTCGGGGGAGCGGGGGGTGAGAAGGACAAGGGGTCAAAAGGGGGGAGGGGGAGGTGGGGCATGCGGAGAAGCAAGGAACAAGAGCAGATGAGGAGAAAGGAGGTGAGAAGGAGGGAAGGAAGAGGGGAGAGGGGTAGTGTGAGGATAATAGGTTGCGCCAGTGCCAGTGGAGCAGGAGGGGGAGGGAAATGATGAATGAGAGGGAGGGTGCGGATGAGGGGAAGGAAGAAGAGGAGCGAGGAGTAGGGTACCGATGAGAGCAGGAGGAGAGGGAGGGTACTGATAAGTGGGAGACAAAGGGGAGGGAAAGGGTGGAAGGCAGGGAAGCAAGAAGGAGGAAAGGATAAAGAGGAGCGAAGCAGGGGGACGAACGAGCGGAAGATGATGAGGAGCGGAGAGGAGCAGGAGGAGGAGAGGGATAGTGAGAAGAGGGACCTGGGAGATGGGGGGAGCATGGGCATGGTGAGGAGGAAGTGGAGCTTATAGGAAGAAGAAGAAGAAGAAGAAGAAGAAGAGGACGGATGAGCAAGAGAAGGACGCGTGATAGGGGAGGAGGCGGGGAGGGAAGGAAGAAGGAAGCGGATGAGAAGGAAAGAGATGCGAGAGGGGGGGAGATGGGAAAGGTAGCCTTCCATCCCTCGTCCTCCTCCCTCATCCCTCCTCCCTCCCTCCTCATTCCTCGCTCCCACCCTCCTCGATGACCACGGTAACGACTGACGACGGAGACGTCGGCGACGGTGACGACGACAACGACTGACGACGACGTCGCCAGCGACGAAGACGGCACCGGACGATGGCGACGACGAAGCCCGAGAATGGTCGAACTCCACAAGCCCGCGCTCCTCCAAAATCGAGGCGCTCACGCGTCGAATCCATACTACGTAAGTACTCCAACCATTGCGTCCCCCGCTTGAGGCCCCTCGTTTCTGACTACTTCCAAGACCGTGAAGATCATCATGGCTGCCTTTCGGCACGGCCCCAAGGGGGAATGCAGAGGGGGCGGGCCTTCTCAGACAGCTCGGAAAGCTTCTCGCCTTCTGAAACGCTTGCTTCTCGGAAGCTCCGCTTCCTTCCGAGAAGGCCTGCCCCCTCTTCCCCCATTGGCGCGTCGCCGACTCTTCCATCGATGTAGACACCCTAGCGTGTTCACACCTAGAAGCAATGTAATCCTGGACGGGGAACTCTACCTCACTCGACGAGCTGTTGCGGGCTGCAGTCCGCTACCCCCCCAAGATACGCCAAAACAATAAGTTCGCCTAATTGGGGTCCGGGCGCAACGTGTTGGATTCGGAAAAACGCTGGTTAACGTTCTTAATGTCGGAGAACATCTGGAGGACGAGTTGCTTGATACCAGCTGGGAATGTATATGCATAATCTTGCCTCGCTATCGACCACATGTCCGCTTCTGTTTCAGCCGGATCAGAGTTGCACAGCGTCGCATTTGGGATGTTCACCGCCATGCGAAACACACAAACACAAACACAAACACAAACACAAGCACAAGCACAAGCACAGTCACAGTCACAGTCACAGTCACAGTCACACACACACACACACACACACACGCACGCGTGCACGCGTGCACGCACACGCACACGCACACGCACACGCACACGCACACGCACACACGCACACACGCACACATGCACACACGCACACACGCACACACGCACACACGCACACACGACACGCACACGCAATTACACGCACACACGCACACCATGGAAAGATCCGCCCTTTAAAGTATACACTTTGGAGGAGCAGCTTTTATCATGCAGTTCTCAGGCAGCCAAAGACGCCAGAGGTGTCACATATTTCTACCTTAGGGGCAGTGCTCGTGCGGAGTGCTGTGTGTGCAACGTGGCGGAATGCTCTATGCGCAATGTGGCGAAATTTGCCGCATGCAGCTGGAAATTCCTGGACCTTCTCAACCATGGGCTTGGCGCGTCGCTGCTGTCGATTATCATGCGCCCGGCGGGTGGGGCAGAGATCGTCTCCAAAGACCCGGCGACGTCTGGCAATAGACTCCGAGAGCGGGATCTGGCTGCAGGATGCTGGAAACGTGACCAGGTCAGCAATCCCAAGTGCAGCGCATTTGCAGATTTGATGCGGTGCCACGCGTACGACACGGCTGGTGCGACATTAAGTCTGGCGCTGGAGTAGACGCAGGGGGGTGGGGCACATCAAATGGTGAGGCGTATCAAAGCCTGTCCAACAGATCAGGCTCACTGACAGGCTTCCGCCACCCTCCGCACATGTTCTTTCTTGTTTCCAAGAAGTAATGAAGTTGGGCTCGGATGGTGTCGGGTGCTGCTGAGGCGTGGGACCGCCGACCCAACTGCGTTGTACGCTGGCCAACTGGGGGCAGCACTCGGTTCCGGTGCACGTTTCTCTTCTCGAGCGCGTTGTCGGCTGGGCGCGAGGATGTGGCGCAACTCATACTCTGGCGCCTGGTGTTGGGTCGGGCATCTCCCCCTACAGGGGGGTTGAGGGCGAAAACTTAAGAATACCCTAAAAACATCAAAACATAATCAAAAAATGCTAAGACAAAGTCCCCTGACTATTTTAGAACTATTTTCGAATATTCCTCCTGTAGAGGGCCAGGCCCGACTTAAAGTCAGAGAGGCGCGTTCTGTATGAACGAGCACGTCGCGCGATGCACCGCAGTGTGGGGCGCGAGCCGCCGACTCGTCGAAGGCTGCCTGTGGCACGATGCGGCCTGTCACGCATGCTGCGCGAGTGTGCAGGAGATCAGCTGGGGACCCCCTCGCTAAAAGAAGATAAAACTCCATAAACATAAACTTTTGGCGCTCGGCGCGGATTTCTTGGAAGGTGGAGTCTACCCTGTATTGACGGTTAACTTTCTGCAGACTTGTTTGGGAAAGGTGGGTTGGAACCTCTACGTGACACTCATGTGCAAGTTGCTGTATGTACCCTCGGGGGCGGCAAAGAGGGGGGCGTCCTAGAGGGGGGGTGCAAATCATGGCCGGCGGCATGTGCGCGGCCCAGCGGGGCGGCCAGGGACGTAATGAAACAAGAAGAGGCGCCATGAGATCTGGGGAAATATCATGGCCCGCGCCATGAAATCCCCCCCCCCCTAGTCATCACCCCCCTCTTTTCCGCTCCCGATACCACACTGCAAGGACCTTCATTCGTTACCATAAATCGCCTTTGTTTCGGCTGTCCTGGAAAGACCGCGTTCGCCGGGCAATGCAGCACAGCCTGTTCAGAAGGTGCCACGCGTTTAAGGGGCAACAGGACGGGAAGTGAAGTCTGCACTTGGACCTGGGCACCAGCATTTTGAGGTCGAACTCGACTGCAAAAAACATGCAGCTCTCTCAGGCCGACTCGAGTGCAGCGCCGAGGGAGGGCAGCAGCGAGCGTCACAACATATAGGCCAGGCTTGTCGGCTAGACAATCCTGTTTGACACGACTGGCCCACTCTTCGTATGCTCGTGCTCTCTCCCCTCAACATTGTCCTGGATCTTGCCCACGCCCGACTGGAGCGACAGGTCGACCTGATCTGCGGAAACTGCACGTCGCGATGACGTCGGCGTTGGTCTCTGACACTGACCACGCGGTTCAACCTTGAACGCGTGCGGCTTTTCAATAGCGCAGGTCGCTTGGTATCGGCCGATCCAGGGTCCCTGGCGGAGTTCAACCTTGAACGCCTGCGCTGGGGTTGCAGCCGCGTCGGCGCGGCTCGAATCGGCCATACACCCCAGCCCTTAAGTGTTTACAAGATAGAGCAATGAGCGACAGCATAAGCATACAGCTACGATTGTTTACGCCGATGCCGATGTTGCTTCGACGTGCAGGCCTATCGCTGGAGCAGGCATCAATCCCAGAGAGCGCCAACAGCGACGACGACGATGACCGACAAGAACGACGACGACGACGGCGGCGGCGACGACGACGACGACGACGACGGCGACCTACAACGACGACGACCGTCGACGACTGTCGCGACAACGACGACGACCGACGACGACGACCGATCGACCGGCCAACGACGACGACAACGACCGACGCTCCTCGGAGCTCGAGGAGCTGAGCACGCCAGAGGCGAGAGGCGCCGGCGAGGGCCGCGCCGCCGCCTCGGGCGTGCGCCCCGCTTCCAACATATCGTCGTCGTCGTCGTCATCGTCGTCGTCGTCCCCATCGATAACATCGTCTGCGTCCACTTTTCTCCTCTTTCCTCCTCCCTGTTTCCGCCCCCCCCTCCCCCTCCTTCTCCCGAGGCCCTCGGCCCTCCTCCTCTCCTCGATTTACTCGATCAGTAAAAAAACGGCTTTTCCTAGAAGCGCTGCGGCGCTCAAACGCGCGGGGCTGTGCTGCTCCTTGGGCCTGCAGTCCGCGGCCCGAGAAGGGGAGAGCAGATGGGCACCGGGCCGCGGATCAGTGCCTGGCAGGAGCTCCCTGCTTTCAGAAGAAGATCTGCAGGTGCACGTATTGAAAAGCTTTCGGCCTGCCTCACTTTGGGCGACCCAAGTGGGGGTCCAGCTGAAAAAAGGTGGTGCAAAGATTCCGGGCAATTGTATTGCAAACGTATTGCGCCGGAGAATTGTATTGCATTGTATTGCCAGTAATGTTTTGAACGCGAAAATCCAGCAAGGCATTTGCGCCCTGGAATGTATTGCGCGCCCCAGATGTATTGCAACCCCACAAAACTATTGCACGAGATCTATTGCACCACCCTTTTGGGTCAACCCGGCTCACATGTGGCTGAGACCCACAGCAGGCAGAGCAAACAGCGACAGACATGCCGACATGCCCACACACCCGCGCAGCACGGAGAGGCGCCGATCCCCGGGTCCCCTGTGGAACAGCTGCTCTCCAGGACGGGCCCAAGCCCTGGCATTCCGAAGCCCGCGGGAGAGGACCTGGAGCGAGGATCTCCCACGATCAGAAGATGCCCATCCGGCTGCCCGGGTGCCAGATCGGGAAATGCTGGACGATTGGTCTCTCTCTCTCTCTCCTCCTTCTCAACCTTCTCCTCTCCCTTCTCCTCCCTCCTCTCTCCTCCTGCCTCCCTCTTCCCTCCCTCTTCCCTCCCTCTTCCCTCGTCCTACTCCTCGCCCCTCCTCCCTCCTCCCTTCTCCCTCCTCCTGGGCGATTGCTGTTCAGCGATGGGTAGGCTGTCTATGCTCCCCGTCGTGCGAAACGAAACGCCGCCAAACAAAATAAGAGCCTCGTGCGAGCCGGCCTGCGATAGCAAACTCCTGCAGTGAACCCTGACCTGAAAGAATAAGAATAATAATAAAAATAATACATAATAATAATAAAAAGAAGAAGAAGAAGAAGCGAACGTGCCGCACGGAAATATCTCCTGAAGCCCGAAAGGCCAACCGTACAGGAAACACTTTTTTTCGCCGCAGCGATGCAGAGGCGATCCACTCGCGCTCTCTGGTAGCCCCGGGCGCGTGGCGTACAAGAGGGCGGCCGCAGGAAAGGCGGGAATCAGACTGGAACGTGCGCACAACACGACGAGAGGAGGCGAGGGGGACTGGAAGGGGGAGGGGGAGGGGGAGGCGACTGCTCTACGAGTCTCCCCGCGGGAGGGCCGCTCGCCGAGCTGGGGCAGCAAAGGAAGACGCCTGGCAGGGAGCGCCAGTGCTCCGTCGGAGGTGCTGCGAGCAACAACAACAATAACGCTAACGATCGTTGTGATCGCTGTGCTCGTTGTGATCGTTTCCGTTGCTACCTTTGTCTTAGGTTGGGCATCCTCCTACAGGCGGACTTTCTGCGAAATGCGAAAAATGATTAAAAACATCGTCCCCAGTCTATTGTTTGACTATTTCTAAATGTTCCTCCTGTAGAGGGACACGCCCGACTTAACGCTGACGATAGCTGTGATCGTTGTGGGCGTTAGCATTGCTACCTCTGTCTTCGTGACCGCTGTGGCTGCTGTCGCTGCAATGTGATCGTTGTGGGTGCACGCGCGTGCGCCGCGGCCAGGGAACTGCCCCTCGGGGTCGGCCCCCTGCCCCCCACGCGACTGCGCCCCGCGCGCAGGGAGCCTCGGCTTGGTGTTAGGTCGGGCATGTCCCCCTACAGGCGGATTTTGAACGAAAATCAAACATAGTCCAGACGATCGTCCCCTGTTTATTCTTTAACTACTTTGAATATTCCTCCTGTGGATTGGCACGCCCGACCTAAGCTTGGTGGGCCGACGGAGGGGGGGGAGGCCCGCCGCGACTGGGCGGAGCCGGCACCCGCTGCCGTCTCGTCGGGCACCCTGGGTTATCAGATGTCTGGCGTGCCGAGCTGCGGGGGGGCACGACGTGTCCACATCTGTCCTTACATCGTGGTGCGCATCTTCTGTCTTTCTTTCGACTCGTGCAAATGTGGAGCTCACACACATGTTATCCGCCGCCACTGATCAGCCCACGATGAAAAGTTGTCACAGAAATTTTGATGTAGATAGACCCCATTCCAATGCCAGCAGTTCCGCAGCAAAAGACGAACCTATACCTTCCAAGGGCTTGCCCGCGATGGTCAACAGTCTCCGTACTCCGCCGCGTGCGCATATTTAGCATGCCTTCCTTCCGCATTCTCACGTCAAGCATTGCTTGGCATCGCGCGGCCGCAGTCTTGCACGGGCGCGGAACACGCGTCATCCGTCGTCGAACAAGCCATGGAGCCTTGAGCACAGGGATCCTCACATCAAACACCAGACACAAAAAAAACGCACAGCCTGCGCCGCACTCCCCTCGACCCCGAGCATCGGTCGGACAAGAGGTCGGTCAGACACCGCCAGGGCGTCGCAGGCAATGCCCCGTGTGCTGCTTTCACGTCGTCCGTACTTCTGGCTACCCGCGGAGGGAGGCTGCCAAGGCTGTCCACGGCGACGAGGAAACAGCCGAAAACCAGCCCAACCGACACCGAAGCCGAACCCGACAGGCTACAGGCAGCCCAGAAGGCAGGTAGCCCAGAAGGTCACAAAGACTCTTGAATGACACAACGACCGACCGAGCCGAACCAACCGAACGCAACCGACTGCGACGCAGTCGAACCGACCGAACCGCGGACAGCACTGGCTGCCCCACAGTCGGGGATGGCGCCAGGACGAGCTTCCGGGAGCCCGGCCTAGAAAACGAAAGTCGTCGCCCGGCGCGTCCGCGCCAGAGGCAAACTGGTTGACGCCCGTCGCCCGCTCACCCGACCGCCCTCTCACCCGTGTGGTGCAAAGCTCCTCAACGCTACACCGAGTTTCCTGGTAAGCGTCGGGGGGACGTCACCCCCGCCGACAGCCCCACATCGACCCCGTCGCGGGCAGCCACCGCGCGCTGAAGGCGCTCCAACCCCAGTCGCGGCGCGACGACGAGGCGAACTTGACCCCCGTCGGAGGGGTACCCCCCACACGCTTACTAGGAAACCAAGAGTAAGGCACGACAAGAAAGAAACGCCTCCGAAAAGGCAAATCTCAGAGGTGGACAAACCTCCTTTTAGCAAACCACCCTTTTATGACAACGGCCTAATTAGGACTGAAACCGATGGACCTGGACCCGTAGAAACGATGGCCGCGACGCCTTCTCGCGAACCGAAAACGGCCAATTCGCTAATCGACGTGTCAGGGTAGGAGGTCTATCACTCGGTCGGACATGTCCCCCTACAGAGGGACGAAAACTTTACATACCCCAACATTACTCAAACATAAACAGAAAAAGCTGAACAGAAGTCCCCAAACTATTGTTTGACTACTTTTGACTTTTCCTCCTGTAGAGGAACAGGCCCGACTCAAGTCCATCAGCCTCCGAGAGTCGAACGACGACGGGGGGGGGGGGCCCTGCTGTGCCGTGGGAGGGCGCCGTGAGCAGCGAGGGGCGACTGTTCGCCGAGGCCCACGGGCTGCCCTCCAGGGTGGGCCCCGGGGCGCGGCGCCCTGCCCCCCCCCCCGGGCCCTGGGCTTCCCAGTAAGGGTGTGGGGGAGGGCCCCCCCCCCGACGGGGAGCGACTTCGCCTCGTCGGCGCGCCGCGACGGGGGTTGGAGCGCCTTCAGCGCGCGGTGGCTGCCCGCGACGGGGGTCGATGTGGGGCTGTCGGCGAAGGTGACGCCCCCCCGACGCTTACTAGGAAACTCGGAGTACCCTGGCGGATGCCCCCGACGTTGCCCCGGATCCCGCCGTCGGTGGAGGAGCTTGAACTGGGCCCACAAACTGGGTTGAGGCGCCCCAGAGTCATGTTACCTCAAGTCCTCCTCCTCCTTTCCTCCTTTCCTCCTTTCCTCCTTTCCTCCTTTACTCCTCCTCCTCCATCCTCCTCCTCCTCCTCCTCCTCCTCCTCCTCCTCCTCCTCCTCCTCCTCCTCCTCCCTCTCCTCCTCCAAAAATTCCCCCTCTCCCTCCTCTTCGTGCGTCGTCGGCGCTCGTTCACGCGTATACCGTCGGACTCAAATAGCCTCCGAGCCCACTTGCACCTGCCCTGCGACGCTACCTGCAATTCCGAATGTAAGCGATGCCGACCGCTCTCCGCACCGTCGACTGGCGGAAGGAGCCCCTGACAACGGCATTCAGCATGGAGGTGTTATCCATGGCGACGTCGGACTGTACGCTGGCCAAGATGCAGAAGCGAACACGGGAAGACGACGGCGGCCTCGAAGCGCTGTGTAGAGCGCCGCCCTGCCGCAATGTCGGCGACTCCGAAGCTCCACTTCGACTGGAGCCATGGGATCGCAGCAGATCCTGCGACGCGCGTGCCCTTGCTGAGGTGTGCGCAAAGATCTTTGGCAGCGCCCGTGGCAGCGCGCGAGTTGGAGTTGCGAGCGCCGGCGGACGCGCTGCCGCCCTTCCCCCAGCTGGAGGCCACCGCCGCCCTCCTCCAGCTCGCGGCAGAAGCAGCGGCCCGCCGTGAGGGCGCCGCCTGTGGAGGCGACGGCGCGGCAGCGACGCCAGCCCGCCGCGAGGCCGGGCTGACGCGCGCGGACGCCTGTCGCCGCGCCGCTCACTGGCGGCAGGGCGCGCGGCGAGCGGGCGCCCCCGCTGCCGGCACGGCTCTCCACTGTGAGGGCCGGGTGCGCGCCCGGCGCGCTCCCCGTTCCCTGTCCCCCCTCCCTCCCCCCCTCCTTTCCATCCCCCTCCCTTCCCCGCCCCCCCCCCCCTCCCCTCCCTCTCCCCCCCTCCCTCCCTCCCCCCCCCTCCCTCCCCCACCCCTTCCCCCCCCCCCGCCCCTCCACTCCCTCCCCCCCCTCCCTCCCTCCCTCCCCCCCTCTCCCTTCCCCCCCCCTCCCTTCCCCCGCGCCGCCTCCCGTCGTTTCGTCTGTCGTCCGTCGCTCGTCTGTCGCGTCGTGCCACTGGGCTCCGTCTGCGCTGGCAAGACATACGAAGAAATAACCGCCCCCAGGCTTTCCAGTGCGCCCAAGGCATGTGTCACTGGCGAGACGGTGGGCAGTCGGCTCACTGAATACTAGGTGCCAAGTCGACCAGCCGCTGCTGTTGGGTCTGCATGATCACGCTAATGAAGGCGAAAGGCTCACGCAATCTTTTGCACGTGGTATACGGCCTTGCATTGACATACGTCCTCCTCTGCTATAAACGGCGCTAGCGCGGGCTGGCTGACCTTGCAAGACGTATCCCCGCCTGCGAGCCGAAGGCTGCCGACGAGCTTGCTGGCTCAGACCGTCGTGATGCGGTTGTCGCAACCGTGCCGACCAAGGGAGACAAGGCACTTCTCATGCAGGGCTATGTATGCACCGAACTTGGACCTGTCCAGCGTGAACCTCTCGGAGGTCATGTCATGCCAGACGCAAGGAAAATCGCTGGTCAGCTGCATGGGCTTGCGCTAGTGTGGGGTACGAACTGAAGTGGCCCATGAAATGGTGCTGACGTGCGGGGAGGACCGCTGTCTACGCATACCAGTCAAATGAGAGCACCTATGAGCACAACGGTAACATGTAAATGGAGGATCACCCACACAGAAATGCCACATGTTCTGGCACCGCCACTCGAGCCTCTTGGTTTGAGCAGGGATCGACCGTCCCGGCGTACCTAAAAGCCGACCGCGACACGTTCTGATAAAACAACGCTGCAATAACAAAGGCAATGCTCTTAGACTGTCTCAGTCAGAAATATTATAAGAACAGTTCGTGCAATTGACGAGAGGTTATTCGAACATTATTTGTTGGTCGTATAGGCGAGCCAGGACGCTTCGCCATTGCTTGCTTGGTCGGGGGCAACGGCGCGGATGGGCCGCGGGTCTTCTGGGCCGCCTGGTGCTACCCTGAACGCGTTGGAGGGATCGTCGCGGCGAGGAGGATCATGGATGAGCATTGGAGGAAGCTGTCCGACGAGGATGCTTCGCGCCGCGCGAGGGAGCGGCCACCTCTGCGCTCTCGCGCCGCTGCTCCACGGACCTCTCCTGGGGCACGTTCTGATCAGAACTTCGAGGCGGATCTAGCGGTGGCGAGGGCGGTGGCGAGGAGAGCGCTCAAGGACGAGCAGCGGCATCGGCATCCTTTGCTCCTCTGATGGGCAGGCCGCGCTGGGGGCCAGCCTGGGGTGCCTGGGGGCCTGCTGGGGCCAGCCTGGGCCGCCTCCTCGTGCCTGCAGCCTGTGCGCGTCCCCGAGCCTTGCCGCTCGCCTTCCGCCCGCGGAGCGCAGAGGGGGGGTTTGGGCGCGACGGGGGCGGCCGTCTGAGAAGGCAGGAGGCCACCCGTGCCTTCCAGGAAGCTCTCTTTCAGAAGCCTCCGACCCCCTCTATGAGCTATGAGGAGGCATCGCTTCGCGGGCAGCAACTAAACTCGGCCAAGCGGGACTCCGCCAGGCCGAACTCGGCCAAGCTGCACTCGGCCAGGCTGAATCCGGCCTAGGCCGAGTGCAGCCTGGCAGAGTTCAGCTGGCCGAGTTCAGCCTGGCCGAATTTCGACTGGCCGAGTCTAGAGTCTAGAGGCCTCCTAGATGGGGTCCGAGTAATTAGATGTGGTCGGAAGATCGCGCCGCATCACCGATGCATCGGCGATGCATCGGGGCCGTCGGCGTGGAGAAACCGGACTCCACCTCGAGACGCATCAGCGACGCATCGGCGATGCGGCGAGATCCTACGACCTCATTGAGCCCCACCTGTCAGGGCTGGAGAATCTCTCCCCTGTCTTGCGTCACCCTGCCACTGCGCGCCGCGCCGCTGATTCTTGTTTAATGTTTTTTTTGGGGGGAAAAGGGCAGGATAGCAAAAGGTGGGGAAGAGACTCAGCTCACGTTGCTGGTTTTCCCGGCGCACTCCTGGCGCCAGGGGACGCCCATGTATCGAGGAATGGGCCCGGCGGCGGGGCCGAAACCTTCCCTTTCCCTACCTCCGTAACCCCGCCTTCCCCCTCCTCTCCCTCTCTTGCCCTTCCGTCCGGCCCGAGAGATTTCGCTCCCCGCCCTCGCGGCCGCCGCGGCCGCCGCGGGCCTCGGCCACGCGGGGCGGCCCCGGCGACGGGGCGGGGGAGTCGCGGCTCAGGTGGGGCGGCCGCGGCGGCCGGGCAGGGCGCGCGCCGCTGGACACGTCGAGGCCTCCGGCGGAGAGGATTGGCAGGGGCTGGCACCCGCACCGCAATGACGCGAAGAGCGTATAGCATGTACCCATGGCACATGTGCACATGCGCATGTGAACATATGTAGGTACATGTATGTAGGCGTGTGTGTATGACTGTATGTATGTACGTACGTACGTATGTATGTATATCTCAATGTATTTCCCCGATCAGAGCTTGCCTCTGTAGGGATCCTAGCGGATTCGGTGGCCGGGCCCGGGTGCCCGGGTGCCCGGGTGCCCGGGTGACGGGTGCCCGGTGCCCAAGTGGGTGCCCGGGTGCCGGGTGCCGGGTGCCCGGGTGCCCGGTGCCCTGTAGCCGTATAGCCTTATAGCCCTATATCCCTATCGCCCTGTAGCCCTATAGCCCTATAATAACCCATAAAGCCATATAACCATATAGCTCATATAGCGCCCAAGAGCCCATATAGCCCTGTAGCCCTATAGCCCTACAGCCCTAAAAAGATTATGATTGGGTTTTTCTCTGGTATCATTATATCTATAGAGAGATGTACGCAGGTACATGGCCGACTCCGGAAAACCCCGAGCCCAAAAACGTTTCCATTTCTTCGGGCGGGACGCATCTTTTAATTCCGCCCGCTTCCGCCGGCTTCCGCCGCCTCGTTCTACTTCCGCGGGCTTTCGCCGCCTTCGGCCAAGGAACAGATGACAACTCCTTCGATCCTCGAACGCGAGGCCCATTCTGAAGCGCCTCATGTGCAAGTTCATGTGATTATATGTAAATATTTCAAAACATATGTGAACACTTTACATGCGTATGTTAGTATTCGCATACTTCCGAGAGAGCACAGCTCAAAGGCGATCAGTGGTCGCCGCATATTCGTCGTTTCCTGGCCGTTTCGCTCGGGAAGTCCTCAACATTCAGAAGGTTGGACGCACCCCTCAAGCAGCTCGCGACGTCAAGGTCCAACGACACATGGGAGAACGGTGGGCTCACTATTACTGAAACATGATGGTTGACATTGGTGTTGCACATGTTTGCTAGAAGCCCATACTTGGCTCCAACAAAAGTTTCCTTGGAAACTCGCAAGAGGAATAATATGTATGTAAACCCGTCGGCAAGATGAAAAGTCGCGCGCGCGTGCTCAGCGTTCGCACGCACGCGATCCCAAGACGCCCCATGGCCACAACATGCTTCCAGGAATGCCTCAGGCCACGGACGATGCCGTCCAGAGGACCCAGGATGATGCCACCCCATCGCGATCCCGCCATGGATTCTGGACCGTCTCAGGCCGACTCGCAGATGACGCAACACATGAGCAACGCGTGACGCCGAGATGGCCCGATGGCAACAAGATGGGTCCAAGCGCACCCAGGGTGGCCTCATAATGACCACGCGATGGTTGCGTGATCCAAACATGACCGGGATATGATCTCAAGATGACCTCAAGACGACCCCAACACGGCAATAATACTGCAACTTATGAGCCCCATCTTACTTCGAGCCGATCCCAGCATGGTGGGATCCGTGAACGACCCAGGATTTTGGTCTACCCCATTGTTAATGGGTGGGATTTTGATCGTCCTGAACTAAACTTATAATATTAAAGCGGAATAAGCCAGGCGGGATCCCGCCCGGCCCACGGAGGAAGACAACATTGCTAGGCTTCTACGGGGGGTAGGGGGTTCGGAAGGGGCGTCGTTGACTTCCGCTGACATTGGCAAGCCTTCCAGCGGCCTTCCCCCGTCTTCCGCCTCGTTTTACTTCCGTCGACTTCCGCAGGCCAGCGTCGTGATGAAAATTCAAGGAACTTTCATTGGGCCGATGTATGTTGTTCAATTGCTTCCTGGGTAGTCTTCGACGTTTTATCACAAGGCGTTCAAACTCACAATGGAGTTCAAGAATGCTGCATGTAACTGCGAGACAACTTGTTCTCTGTGGCTTCCACTTCACGTGCCCCAGTTTGCTCTAACCTTAGTTTGTGCATGCCCACCGAGGCGCTTCTCAACACTTCGTCTAATCGCGAGCTGTGGCAACAACATCGATGATCCGACGTTGCGTTCTGCACGAGCGTGGACACACACGTGCAATTTGCACTTGGACACTTACACGTAGTTATACATGTATACGTGTACGCACATACACAAATATCTATATAGACATATGCGTATGCCTACCTGCCTAGATGTACACATGCGCCACCGTGTCGCCGCTAGGCGAAGAGACTTTGGATGTCGCATGCTGTCCTTGATTGCGTTCGCGGCAGCCCATTGCACAACGATCGTGTGATGTTTCTTGCGCAAACCACGCTCCCAGACAAATACGTCCCGATGGTCCTTCTAGCTTGGTATGTTGTCCTTGCTTTCATTCCCGGCATCGCGGTGGCATTACTGTTTGGTTTGATTCCCGCATCCTAGACTACGCTATCTGAATCAACGGGCGATGGGCGATGGGCGGCCCTCTCCATTTACATCACATGCTCGCCCCGATGATCTGACTGCTGCGTGCTGCTGATGCTCCTCCTCCAGCTGCTCCGGTTGCCGCTCCTCCTCCATCCTCATGATCTTGCCTCTCTTGCTGCTGATGCTCCTCCTCCAGCTGCTCTACTCCGGCTGCCGCTCCTCCTCCTTCCTCAGTATCTTGCCTCTCTCTCTCTCTCTGTCTCCTTCGCAGTTCTTTAAGAAAGGAGGCTCCGAGCTTGGGGGTGGGATTCGAATGCCTGGCTGCTCTGGAGGCTCCTGAATCGATCGCAGGACGTGGGAGGATGCCAAGCGCGACAAAGCATTCTGACGAGGTCCCGAAGCGAGGCCCTTGCCCTTTTTCCAGCCCCTAAGCAATTTACCCTTCTGGTAGCGCCTGCGGATTCTGCATCGACTTGGGAATTGCACTCTTGTCCAGCGGAAGAGCAGCTGCTTGCTCGCTGGCGCAACTCAAACGAACACATCATTGTCGTTGTAGATTTGTCCTCCCATCGAGGCTCTGCGCGAGACTGGACCCTAGAACAAGAGGGGAATTTCTTCCTCTTATTGCTGCCCGATTCCCTCAGTAGCGGAGGTTTTCCTTAGACCCTGCTCTGCAACTTGTCGCACCCCCCTGTCAGGCCAACTTGTCGCACCTCCCTGTCAGGCAACATCGAACCGACCGCAAAAGCACCAGGCCCGTGAGCCGCGCTACTGACACAGGTACGCGTCCCTGGCCGTAAGTCGGGCCTGTCTCTCTACAGGAGGAAAATTCAAAAATAGTAAAATAGTTATTACCAAATAGTCTGGGGACGTTTTTTTGTCATGCAAAATCTGCCTCTAATTAGAGGCATGTCCCCTTAAGGGGACATGCCCGACCTAACCCTGGCCCAGGGTGCCCCCAGCTCCCGGGCAACTCTGGGGCCCCGGCGCCCCCGAGAGGGGCAACCCACGAACCAGCACGAGGCCATCGCACCCCTTGAAATCCGACGTCGCGAGACCTGATGTTGCCACGAACCCCGACCTTGGAGGACAAGTGGGCGTGATTTGCGGGGAAGCGAAAAACAAAGAAGAGGATGCCTATAAGGCGCATGATGCAGATTCCCGTGTTGTCCGTTTGACGCTGTGCCGCATGCAGGCGCGTTATTTTGGTTCCCGTGCTGTCCGTTTGACGCTGTGCCACTTTGTCGGGACGTCTCCGGCCATCTTGGAGCCATGTTGGGCAGTCTTCGGGCCCTGGGGCGTCTCCGACCATCTCGGGCCCCTCTTAGATGCAACATCGGGAAAAGTCACGATCAAAACCCTAGACCAAATTTGTCTGCAGAACTTCTCGAGACGGATCGACCTGGGTAGAGGCCTCCCAGGTGGGGTCGGAGCAAATTGGGTCAGAAGATCGCGCCACATCGTCGATGCATCGCCGATGCATCGGCGACGTCGGCGTGGAGAAAAACAGGCTCCACATCGAACAGCATCGGCGATGCATCGGCAATCCATCGACGCCATCTACTTCGACCCCACCTGGGGAACCTGGACTGTGAGGACACCAGGGCCTAAAACCAAGCGAAAACGACTGCTGTGGAATCAGGGATCTTCTGACCCGGGTCTTTCCAAATCCGGGTCAGCCAGGCCTTGCAGGATCCTGCAAGCTCCTGCACCCAAACCCGGGTCAATGCGAAGGATCCTGCAGGATCCTGCAGGATCCTGCACCCAGACCCGGGTCAATACGACCCTGCCCCTGCAGGATCCTGCAAGAACGGGCGCTCTGGCTGACCCCCGTTTGCATTGATCCCCGTCTCGAGACTCCCGGCCCCATGCTCAAGGGTCGCAATCCGGCTTCCACCTACTATATGGCAGAAGCCCGGAACGCGGCCCCGTCACCAGACACCCCCCCGCGACGCGACGCGACGCGACACACCGCCTGCCATGACAGCCTCTTGTGCTCTACGCACTGCTGGCGGTGCCACTGAGGATTCCTACCCAAACAGGATGTGGTCACCACGGAAGCAAGAACTCCTTCCTAAGGAAGTAGTCTTGCAAATGAAATCTCAATGCGAACTCCTCGATCGGGAATCGCTCATACAAAAAACCTGACAAAAAGGATTCCTTGACCAGCAATCCCTAATGAGGATTCCTTTGGCAAGAAATCCTGAAATATGGATTCCTTGCGGCAGAGTCCTCGGTCAGGGGCCGTGCGTAAGGAATCTTTGGCAATGACTCCTTAAAAGCTAATCGGGAAAATATTCCCGACAAGAATTTCCCAATACGGAATCCGCAGGAAAGGGAACATACGCAGGCGTCCTTAGTAAAACATCCTGCATAAGGATTCCTCCTTGGTGAATCCTCCCTGAGAATCCCTTGTCCAGACACCTTAGCAAAGAATCCTTCATGTGGAATCCATCGTACGGAACCGTCAGGAAGAAATCCATACTCAGGAATCTTCAACTCTTTACTGGGAAATCATCAGCAAAGGGCCATGCGTGAGCAATCCTTCGTTCGCGAGGAAGCCGTAGTCAGGACTCCTCAGCAAGGAGCCCTTAATAGAGAACCCTCAGCGCAGCGCGGAATGCGTCATCAAGAAACTGACCAACGAAGCCTTAATCAGAAATCCGCGATGAGAAATCCAAAGAAAATAATCGCGGGTGACGAATTCTTGCCCACAACCCTTCAGCAAGGAATCCTTCACAAGGAATCCATCACAAGGAATCGTCAATAAGAACTCCTTTTTCGGGAGTCCCCCATCAGGACTCCAGACTTAAGAAAAATTGGTCAGGACCCCGGCGTAACGAATCCAGAATATGGAATCGATCGGGAGAAACTCGAAATCAAGGCTCGTCTTTCAAGACCCTCACTAGGAATACTCAATACGGAATCCTCTGTTAAGGAAGCTTGGAGGGTGATCCCGGATAGAGATCCTGGACAGGGAATCCTTTGGAAGGAATTACTATTGAGGAACCCTTGATGACGATTCTTCAGGAAAGAAGCCTTAATGGTACCAAGATATCCTGATTGATGGATACCCTGTCAAGACTCCTCGAGAAGGGAGGAACAGTTTTAAGACATCGTTGGTAAGGAACCTTTAGCAGGGATTCCTCCCTCAGGAGTCCTCAGCAAGACTCCTCATCCAGAACCTCTTAGTCCGGATTCCTTCGTAAGAAGCCCGTGGTAACGAACGAGGCTCAGGAATTCTAAACAAGGAATCCATGATAATGAGTCCTGAATAATAGGAATCCTTACTGAAGGGTCCATCGCCAGGACTCGTAAAAAGGCCGTGAGAAGAAAATTGCCAATGCTGAGCCCATAGTTCATATGGAACATGGCCGGTGAATCCTTAGCTGGGATTCCGAATTAAAGATATGTTAAGAAGGAGTGCTTCCTACGGAATCCGCATTAAGGAACCCTGCTCAACATTTCTTCCCCAGGGCTGCTCAGCAAGGAAAGCTTTTATCCGAAATTCTGCGCGAACACTTCCGTAGTAGGGAACCCGTACTGAGATACCTGTCGTGAGGTATCCTTCCTGTGGAGCCTTTACTGTGTAATCTGGACTTTAACACGCTTGCTACGGACTCCGCACTGACGATTCCGTGTTTAAACATCTTTACTACAAAACCCAAGATAACAACCCGTAGTGTGCAATGGGGAACTCTTAATCCGGACTCTTTCGCACGGAGTCTTTATCTGCATAGCCTCTCACTACATAGTCCGTACCAAAAGATACATTGGCGAGACATGCTTGAAAAACAAAACAGACGAACCCTTTGCCAAGCATCCTGCATAACAAACCCTTCGGACATAAACCGTACCAAAACATACGTGATACATATTCCGTGCTGGGCAATCCTTAATGCATGTTCACACTACGGAATCCGTGATAAGGAAACTGTAATCAGGAATCCTTATTCCTGATTTCTTTAATGAGAAACCCTTGGCAACAAGTCCCCAACACAGAATTTGTTGTCCCCAAAGATCCTTGCTGAAGGATGCGTTGTCCGAAATCCTTACTCAAGCACTTGTGCTAACAATTCATTCCTTATGAGGGGGAACGTTCCGATAGACTCCGTGGCAACAAACAGTGTGTATATCATCTGTCGGCAAGGATCTCTTAGTAAGGACCGAATCGTTGTGCTTTTCTTTTCTTCACATGAAAAAAACTTGGTAGATATCCCTGAACGGGGGTTGGTTCGCGAAGACTCCTGAATCAGAAATCATTGAAGCATGGAGAAAGTTCGATAGTACATCCTGTAAGAATCTTCCAGGATTGCCATATGGAATCCTCAGGAGCCCTCACGAAACCTTCGGGAACTCTGCGTGGATCCTGCACGAGCCCTGACCGATCCCCTGACTCCCTCGAGGTCTTCTGGGGGCCGTAGGAATCCTTAAAGAATCCTAAGGAATCCTCCGGAACCATTCGCGAATCCTTACGAATCCTACCTAAGGGGTCCTGCGGGAATCCGATAGGAATCTTCGAGAACCCCGAGGGACTCAAGGAATACATGAGATAACTCCCATAATCCTTTCGGAATCTAGTAGAAATCCAACGGAGCCTGTATTGGTCATCAGAAATCCCTCATGAACCCGTTGGGATCCTCAAGAACATGCTTTTTAGGAATCCTTCAGGAAGCAAGCAAGAATGCTGCAAGAATTCTTCTGGAATCCTTTGGAAACCCAAAATGATCCATCGGAACCCCAAAGAATCGTCAGGACCCTCAGGAAACCACAAAAATCCGGAGGACTCCTCAGGGCCCCACTGTGATCTTTCATGGGCCCGCAGGAGTCCTTCCGGAACCCATATAGAAATCCTTCAGGAATCGTCAGCAATCCTTCAGGACCCCCCAAGAAATTCAACAGAAACACCTTCAGGGATCATTGAAGAATCCGGCAAACATCCTCTGGCATCTTTAGGGACTCTTGTTGAATCCTCCAGAACTCTTCAGGAATCCTCAGGGCAATCCGCAAGAATCACTCGGGAATCCGATGGGCCTCCTAGGGAATCCTCACGAACCCCACAAAGAATCATCGGGAATCCCCAGGCATCCACAGGAATGCGTTAGATATTCGTCAGAAATCCCAAGGAATCCTTCAGGAAACAATTCTTCCTTAACTTTTCACGAAAACGACGAGCCCATAAAAATCCCCAGGCACCCACAAGAATCCTGCAATAATCCGATTGGAATCCTCCAGAACCCGCGGAAATCCTGAAGTCCGCCGGTTCGGCGTGTGAGTCTCTGAGAGCGTGGGCTTGAGCTCGCTCAAGCTTCGCTCTGTCGGGGGGGGGGGGGGGGGCTGACGCCTTGCCCGGGAAGGAGAGGGGGGAGGGGGCTGACGCCAGTCAGGCCCGGGAGGGAGGGGGACGGGGGGGGGGGGGGGGGCTGATGCCATTCAGGCCCGGAGGGACGAGAGGGGGGGCGGCTGACGCCATTCAGGCCCAGGGGGAAAGATGGAGGGGGGGGTTCGCTCTCTCAAGGGGTGGGGGTTGACAGATTTCAAGCCCGGTAGGGAGGAAGGGGGGGGGGGGGGCTGACGCCATTCAGGTCTGGGAGGAAGGAAGGGGGGAGGGGGCTGATGCCATTCATGCCCGGGAGGGAAGAAAGGAGGGGCGGCTGACGCCATTCAGGACCGGGAAGGAGGGGGGGGGGGGGGGGGGGCTTCGCTCTGTCGGGGGCCCCCCCGGGGGGGCGCCATTCAGGCCCGGGAGGGAAGAGCGGGGGGGGGGCGGGCTGACGCCATTCAGGCCCGGGGGGAGGAGAAGGGGGGGGGGCTTCGCTCCCTGTCGGGGAGGGGGGGGGGGGATGCCCTTGAGGCCCGGGAAGGAGGAGAGGGGGGGCCGGGCTGACGCCATTCAGGCCCAGGAGGGAGGAGGGGGGGAGGGAACTGACGTTGGCCATTCAGGCCCGGGAGGGAAGACGGGGGGGGGCTGACGCCATTCAGGCCCGGGAGGGGAGAGGGGGGGGAGCTTCGCTCTGACGAAGAGGGGGGGTGGGGGGGAGGGCTGACGCCATTCAGGCCCGGGAGGAGGAGGGGCGGAGGGGGCTGGGGGGGAGGGGGGGGGGGGGGGGAACGCCATGGGGAGGAGGGGGGGTGGGTGAGGGGGGAACGCCATGGCTGACTCCATTCAGGCCTGGGAGGAGGAAGTCGGGGGGAGGGGGAGGGGGGAGCTGACGCCATGGCTGACGCCATTCAGGCCCGGGAGGATCTGGGGGGGGG
>CAUYUJ010002370.1:508206-525706 GCA_963575745.1 Prorocentrum cordatum
CTGAGAGCAACAGATATGTGTGGAAGAAAGGTGGTTCTGTCGCACTCGCCCGTGCCACTAGAATCGAGATTCTTAAAATCGAGAGCCACCTCACCCCAGAGCGGGCGGCTCAGGTCGGGGTCCCCGCGTTCTGTGCCGAGTCCAATCAAACAGCAGACAGCCTCGCTGGGAACGAAGCTGCCCGCTGTCAGCTCGAGGGGGGAGAATGGCACACCCGCCCTGAAGCTGGACTGCGAAGCGGACGAGGTCTGGATGCGGATAGCGACTCTGGGAGCTGTTCCGTGCTGTTAACCGCAGCCTGTGCCCTCCCCCCCCCCCCCCCCAGCCAGGCACGCTGAAGCTTGTATCGGGGTCAGACGTTTTAATCAATTGTGTGTCGAGCCCCTTCATGCTGCGGGATTAATGTCATGCAGCCCGCAAAAGTGTTCTGCTCGATGTCCAAGCAGAAGCCGAGCGCATGGGAAAGAGACCAGCTTCGTAAATGGTGGCAAGCCCCGGCGCCCCAGTCTCTTGTTCAGGAAGCTTCCCGAAGGATGGACAGCTGCGTATGAGCAACCTGCACGGTTTCCCCCGGGGCCGTAGGCGACCCGAGGAGTAGGAGGAGTAGGAGGAGGAGGAGGTGGAGGAGGGGGATGAGGTGGATGAGGGAGAGGGGGAGATGGAGGAGGAGAAGGAGGAGGAGGAGGAGAAAGAAGAGGAGGACGGGTCGCCTCAGCCCTTCGCCTTCGGAGAAACCCTCCAGAGCAACCAAGTCGTTCATCCCAGCCACCGTATGCAATCTTACGAGCACGCGAGTGGGTGGGCCTGCCAGGCATGTGGCAGCACCAGCATGGGAGGCATGATCAGAAAGCTGGCCAAACCTTGCGTGCGTGTCCTGCTGATGGCAGGCAAACTGGGTCTCGACGACCTGGCCAAGGCGGTTGGCCCTGGCCATTCGGCCCAGGCCAAAAATTTATGTGCAGCTTTGAAGGCCAGGTCATGCTAGCTAGCATCACCAGCGTGTGCGCAACTCGTTCGAAAAACTGCCTCTGGCATCCACATGCACATTCTGGCACACCCCTCACACGCTGCGTGGTCCTATACTGATCTCAACCCCACAAGGAGCACCGAAGACGTGTGTGTGTGTGTGTGTGTGTGTGAGTGTGTGTGTGTGTGTATGTGCATGTGTGTGCATGTGTGTGCATGTGTGTGCATGTGTGTATGTATGTGTGTGTGTGTGTGTGTGCGTCTGTGTCCTCATCGTGAAGTCGCATTTCGATAGACATTAAGACACCTCCCGGCTGCCAGCAAAGGTAGGGGACAATTCTGCCCAGACGTATGCGACCCGAATGGGCATGCCCTTCCGTTAAGTCGGGCCTGTCCTCCTACTGGGATGTTAGACGAAAGTAACGCAAACCAACAATACAGCAACACGATCACACAATACGCAGAAAATCGTCCCCTGACTATTTTGTGACTAGTTTGAAATATTCCTCCTGTGGAGGGACAGGCCCGACCCAACCCCTCCGGAGAGCCCCTGATTCCCCGCAGGTCCTGCGCCTTGGGCGGTCGTCGGCTCCCCGGCCCCGACGGCGACTCCTGGGCGCGCCGTGGCAGGCTGCGAGCAGGAACCCGCCCCGCCTCCAGCTCTCGCCCCTGTAGGAGGAGGAGGAGGAGGAGGGGGAGGATGAGGATGAGGATGAGGATGATGATGATGATGATGAGGAGGAGGAGGAGGAGGAGGAGGAGGAGGAGGAGGAGGAGGAGCCCTGCGGCTGCTCTTCCTTCCGCTGCTCTAGCTGCAGGTGCTAAGCTTTGCCCCCCCGGCCCTCGTCGAGGCTCGGGGAAGGACTTCGGACGCTTTCGGGCGGTTATTGGACGTTTTCTGCCCTTTTCGGGCCTCCGGGGACCTCCGAGGGTCAGGATCCGGGGCGGGAGCAAAACTTACCTCCTCCTCTTCTCCTCTTCTCCTCCTGTACTCCTCCTCTTCCTCTTCTTCCTTCTCCTCCTCCTCCTCCTCCTCCTCCTCCTCCTCCTCCTCCTCCTCCTCTCATCCTCTTCCTCCTCCTCGTGTAGATCGTCCACAAGGCATCCTATCCGCGTCCTTATCCCGCACCCCTGGGGAGGGACCTTCCTTGCGGAAGCCCTTGTCCACGCGTGATCCGTTCGCCCAACACTTGGGGGCGGGACGAGGCGGGCGGCCCCCTCGACAAGCAAGGGCTCCGGCGAAGGCTTCGGAACAAAACTTGTAACAGCCCCTGATACAGTGGAGGCTAGTCCACAAGAGACCTTCCACAAGAAACCCAAACCTGAGACCCCAGGTCGTCCATTGATTTTTGGCGTGGACACGCGTCGCGCTCTCCATCGCAAACCATCGAGACCCAAGAAACCTAGGGCACACTGGAGGCAAGCAGGGTGTTTCTTGGCATGGGCCCCCACTGTATGCCCCCGACCAGGAGCCGCTTGACAAGACCCCCAGGCACCCCTCCCGGCAGGGTGCACCCTGGCCTTGTGGACGCAATGACAATGGACACCCTAACAGTCCTACCGTGGAATTGAACACGCGTTCAAAATGTATGAAACATGTTTTAAACATGTTTAAATATGTTGTTTTACATGCTGACGACATGTTTTAAACATGATTTAGGCATCTGGAAATGATTTGGCAACATGCTTCCTCTCCATTGATCGTCGTCCACAACCCTGGCCGGCTCAGCTCTCCGAGCTGCGCCCGACCGTGGAGACACGGGCGCGCGGGGCCCCCGCACGGGCGCCGCTGAGGCCTGGCGTCGACCCCGCGACCCCCCGGTGTGGACGGTTTCCCCCAGGGCCGTAGGCGACCCGAGGAGGGGAGGGCGAGGAGGGGGAGGAGGAGGAGAAGGAGGAGGAGGAGGAGGGCGAGGAGGAGGGCGAGGAGAAGAAGGAGGAGGAGGAGGGCGAGGAGGAGGGGCGAGGAGGGGGAGGAGGAGGGGGAGGAGGAGAGGAGGAGGAGGAGGAGGAGGAGGAGGAGGAAGAGGAGGAGGAAGAGGAGGAGGAGGAGTGGAGGAGGGCGAGGAGGAGGAGGAGGAGTAGGAGGAGGAGGAGGAAGAGGGGGAGGAGTGGAGGAGGGCGAGGAGGAGGAGGAGGAGCAGGAGGAGGAGGAGGAAGAGGAGGAAGGTCGGCCCGAGGTATATAGGGGAACGGAAAAAAACATGAACAAAAAACCTCTGAGGTCCGCGCGGATTTCTCGGATCCGCGCTGGACCCCCCTGGCGGCGCCTCTGGCGCCTCCCCTGGCGCGCTCCGCGCACCAGTGAGCGGGTCCGGCGCGGATCCAAGAAATCCGCGCGCAGCGCCAACATTTTATGTTTATGCCGTTTTTCTTCTTCGAATGCTGTCGGCCCGAGGTACACGACCGAGGTCGGCTCGGGGACAGTACCCTGGTGCTGTTCGTGCTTGTGGGGCGTTCTTGTGCATTCGGGGGGCAGGGTGTCCTCGAGTGATCTCATGGCTTGGGATGTTTTGGCCCGCGGGGGGTCTCATGTTCTTGAAGGATGCTCTTCTGTCCCATGCCGCACCGCAGATGTCTTGGGTCTGCGCGGAACACCCATCCATGGCGCGCGGAGCGCGCCAGAGGCGGCGCCACAGGCGGCGCCAGGGGAGCCCAGCGCCGTGCCAAGAACACCGCGCGGAGCTACGAACATCTATGTTTATACAATTTCTTCTTCTTCTTCGACTGGCCCGCCCGCCACTGGCCCGTGCTGCAACTGCGGAATCGGAACCGGCCCTCTTCCGCCGAGGCCCTGTTCCGCCGGCCCTGTTCCGCCCGGCCCTGTTCCGCCGAGGCCCTGTTCCGCCCGGCTCTGTTCCGCCCCGCCCTGTTCCGCCCGGCCCTGTTCCGCCAGGCCCTGTTCCGCCGGCCCTGTTCCGCCGGCTCTGTTCCGCTGGCCCCTGTTCCGCCGCCGTGACGTCTCATGCGGGGGTGCTCAATTGGCGGAACTGGGCCTCGGCGGAACCGGGCTTGGGCGGAACCGCGCGGTTCCGCCCAAGACCCGCGGGTCTCGACGGAACCGGGCTTGGGCGGAACCGGGCTTCGGCGGAACCGGGCATCGGCGGAACCGGGCCTCGGCGGAACCGGGCCTCGGCGGAACCGGGCCTCGGCGGAACCGGGCCTCGGCGGAACCCAACGGACGGGCAATGCATGTTCCGCCGCGGCTCCTGTCCGCCTGTTCGGGTCCGCCCGCCCGACCCGCCGCCCGCCCGTTAGGGTGGCACGTCTACTACCTCGATTATGCCTCCTGCTTTAATGTCCAACCCGCCGCCCGCCCGCCCGTTAGGGTCCCGCCCGCCGCCCGACCCGCCCGCCCGTTAGGGTCCGCTCGCCCGACCCGCCGTCCGCCGGTTGGGGTGCCACGCGTGCTACCTCGATTATGCCTCCTACTTTAATGTCCCGCCCGCCCGACCCGCCGCCCGCCCGTTAGGGTCCCGCCCGCCGCCCGACCCGCCCGCCCTTTCGGGTCCGCCCGCCCGACCCGCCGCCCGCCCATTAGGGTGGCACGCGTGCTACCTCGATTATGCCTGCTTTAATATCCCGCCCGCCGCACGCCCGCCCGTTCGGGTCCCGCCCGGCGCCCGACCCGCCCGTCCGCCAGGGTCCGCCCACCCGGCCCGCCGCCCGCCCGTTAGGGTGGCACGCGTGCTACTTCGATTATGCCTCCTACTTTAAATGTCCCGCCCGCCCGACCCGCCGCCCGCCCGCCCGTCAGGGTCCCGCCCGCCGCCCGACCCGCCCGCCCGTTAGGGTTTTAGGGTGTTACGGTGTTCCAGTGTTAGGGCATTCGGGTGTTAGGGTGTTAGGGTGCTAGGGCGTTTGGGTGTCAAAGGTGCTAGGGTGTTCGGGTGTTAGGGCGTTCGGGCTTGAGAGTGTTAGGGTGTTAGGGCGTTAGTGCTACGATGTTAGGGTGTTAGGGCGCTAGGGTGTTAGAGTGTTCGAGTGCTAGGGTGTTCGGATGTTGCAGCGTTCTGGCGTTAGGGAGTTAGGGTGTTAGGCTGTTAGGGTGTTCTGGTGTTTGGCTGTATCGGTGTTCGGGTGTGAGAGTGTTAGGTTGTTAGGGTGTTCGGGTGTTCGGGTGATCAGGTGTTAGAGTGTTAGGGTGTTCGGGTGTTCGAGTGTTCGGGTGTTCGGGTGTTAGGGTGTTACGGCGTTCGGGCGTTCGGGCGTTAGTGCGCTAGGGCGTTAGGGTGTTAGGGTGTTAGGGTGTTAGGGTGTTAGGGTGTTAGGGTTTTAGGGTGTTCGGGTGATAAGGTGTTAGAGTGTTAGGGTGTTCGGGTGCTAAGGTGTTACGGCGTTAGGGTATTAGGGTGTTAGGGTGTTCGGGCATTGGTGTTAGGGTGTTAGAGCGTTTGGGTGGTCGTGTGGTCGGTTGTTAGGGTGTTTGGGCGTTCGGGAGTTAGGGCTTATGTGCGTTCGGATGTTAAGGTGTTCGGGCGTTAGGGTGTCAAGGTGACGCCGGACTCGCCGCCCGCCCGTGGGGGCGACGCGCGCGGTATTTTGATTATGCGTCATACTTTAATGCCGCGCCCGTCTGACCCGCCGCCCGCACGCCCGTTAGGGCCCCGCCCGTCTATTCGCATTGCGGCGAAGAGGAGGAGGTTGAGGAGGACCAGGAGGATCAGGAAGAGGAGGAGGAGGACTTCCACCAGGGCGTCCCTTTCCCTACACTTCATTTCTTCTTCGGTCTTTTCACTCTGCCGCCCGAACTCCCCTGTATCTGCATGTACACCACCGCTCTTCTCCCTGCGAGACAAAACATGTGTGGCAACCGAAAGGTTCACCCGTGCTCTGCAATCCTCTTCCTCCTGCTCCTCCACTCCCTCCTGCTCCCCCTCCTGCTCCTCCTCATGCTCCTGCTGCTGCTGCTCCTCCTGATTCTCCTGCTAACACACCCACGCACACACAGACGCCTACGACAACAACAACAACAACAACAACAACAACAACAACACCAACTACTACTACTACTACTACTACTACTACTACTACTACTACTGCTGCTGCTACTACTACTACTACTACTACTACTACTACTACGTCTACTACTACTACAACTACAACTACAACTACTACTACTACTACTACTACTACTACTACTACTACTACTACTACTACTACTTTTTCTTCTACTACTACTACTACTACTGCTACGTATTACTCGTACTACTACTACTACTACTACTACTACTACTACTACTACTACTACTATTACTACTGCTACTGCTACTGCTACGTATTACTACTACTACTACTACTACTACTGCTACTACTACTACTACTACTACTACTACTACTACTACTACGACTACGACTACGGCTACTACTACGACTACTACAACAACTACTACTACTACTACGACTCTACGACTACTACTACTACTACTACTACTGCTACTACTGCTGCTGCTACTACTACTACTACGACTACTGCTACTACTTCTTCTACTACTACGACTACTACTACAACTACTACTAGTACGACCACGACTACAACTACTACTACCACTACGACTACGACTACTAATACTACTACTACTACTACTACTACTACTACAACTACTACTACTACTACTACTACTACTACTGCTGCTGCTGCTGCTACTACTACTACTACTACTACTACTGCTACGACGACTAACTACTACTACTATTACTACTACTACTACTACTATACTACTACTACAAGTACTAGTATTATGAATGATATTGCTACTACTACTACTACTACTACTACGACGACGACGACTACTACTATACTACTACTACTACTACTACTACTACTACTACTACTACTACTACTACTACTACTACTACAACCCTTACTACTACTACTACTACTACTAACTACACTACTAACTACTCCTACTACTCCTACTACTACTACTACTACTACTACTACCAAACCAACAACTGCTACTACTACTACTACTACTACTACTACTACTACTGGTATAGTACTACTACTACTACTACAACTACTACTACTACTACTACTACTACTACTACTACTACTACTACTACTACTACTACTACTACTACTAGTACTACCACTACTATACTACTACTACTACTACTACTACTACTACTACTACTACTACTACTACTACTACTACTACTACTACTACTACTGCTACTACTACTATACTACTACAACTACTACTACTACTACTACTACTACTACAACTACTACTACTACTACTACTACTACTACTACTACTACTACTACTACTACTACTACGAGTACGACTACTACGACTACTACGACGACTACTACTACTACTACTACTACTACTACTACTACTACTACTACTACTACTACTACTACTACTACTACTACTACTACTACTACTACTACTACTACTACTACTACTACTACTGCTACTGCTGGTATTGCTGCTAGTACTGCGGCTACTACTACTACTACTACTACTACTACTACTATTACTACTACTACGGCGACTATGCCAACAACTACTACTGCTACTACTGCTACTACGCCGATTACTACTACTACGACTACTGTCCAACTACTCCTGTATTCTTTACTACTGCTACTACTCCTACTACTCCTACTCCTACTACTACTACTACTACTACTACTACTACTACTACTACTACTACTACTATTACTACTACTACTACTACTACATCCCAGCTGCTCCTATATTTTTGACTACTACTACTACTACTACTACTACTACTACTACTACTACTACTACTACTACTACTACTACTACTACTACTACTACTACTACTACTACTACCACTACTACGACTAATACAACTCTTACTACTACTACTAATACTACTACTACTAAGGTCAACCTGCATCTTCGCGTCTACCAAGAATGAATGGGTAAGGGTAAGGGTAAGGGTAAGGGTAAGGGTAAGGGTAAGGGTAAGGGTAAGGGTAAGGGTAAGGGTTCGGTTTCTACACGGTCATATAAAACCAAATAGAATAATATAGCATAATCGGATTTTAATCGTACACGAAGCAGAAGTTCGGAAACCCACAATTTCGCCCTTCGCTGATGGGAAACCAATACAGGGGCTATAGACCTAATAGTACACGAAGATGAGGTTCGGAAGCCCACTGATTCTAATAGTACACGAAGAAAGGGTTCGGAAACCCACAATTTCGCCGTTCGCTCGTAAGAAAACAATGCAGGGGCTATAGAGCTAATAGTACACGAAGGTGAGGTTCGCAAACCCATTGTGGAAGACGAGAAAACAGCGTTCCTCTTTTCCTGCTCGCTTTCCTCTTCTTCCTCCTCCTCCTCCTCCTCCTCCTCCCCCTCCTCTTCCTCCTCCTCCTCCTCCTCTTCCTCCTCTTCCTCCTCTTCCTCCTAACCATCACGAACCAGAAACGAATAAAACCAGAATGCGCTCCCGAATAAAACCAAAACGACGTCCTTATGAAAACCCACTCTCAAGTGGACCAGAGGGCCACGATCCTCGTGAGGGGTGTTCCCGCACTGGGCGTCGGTGGGCCGTCGGCAGCGCTCCACAGTGGGCCAGGGCCACGATCCATGTGAGAGGTGTGCCGAACTTCAGCGTCGGGCGGCGATCCAAATGTGGGGAGGTCTCCGATCCGTGCGAGGGGATGCGCTGGTATTGCTCATCGGTGAGCCGTCGGCAGCGCTCCCAGGTGGGCCAAGACACGATCCTCGTGAGCGGTGTGCCGGAATTGGACGTCGGTGGGCCTTCGGCAGCGCTCCCAATTGGACCAGGGCCACGATCCTAGTGAAGTGCGCGCCGGAATCGCGCGTCGGAGGGCCAGGCCCACGATGCTCGAGAGGGTTGTGCCGAAATGAAGCGGCTGGCAGTGGCGGTTGCTCCAAATCCGACGTCGACACGAAGGACAGGTATAAAACTGCCGTTTTTGTTCACTGTCTAATTCGAATCCAATATACAGCCTCTACAGCGAATAGTGCACGAAGGTAGGCGTTGGCGCGAAAGACACGAAGGCCAGGTTTGAAACTACGGTTTTCGTGATTCCCCTTGTAGGAGTTCTATTAGGCCTGATACAAAAGAAGAGCACACGAATGTGAGGTTTGTAGCGACACGAAGACCATGTGCACTACTATCACTACTACTACTACTACTACTACTACTACTACTACTACTACTACTACTACTACTACTACTGATACTACTACTCCTACTACTACTGAGCATCAGCAAAAACAGCTACTAATGCTACTACTCTTACTACTCTTACTACTCTTACTACAACAACAACAACAACTACTACTACTACTACTACTACTACTACTACCACTACTACTACTACTACTACTACTACTACTACTCCTACTACTACTGCTACTACTACTACTACTACTACGACTACTACTATTACGACTACTACTACCACCACACCAACTACTACTACTAATACTATTACTACTACTACTACTACTACTACCACTACTACTACTACTACTACTACTACTACTACTACTACTACTACTACTACTACTACTACTATGACTACTTAGCTACTACTACTACTACTACTACTACTACTACTACTACTACTACTACTACTACTACTACGACTACTACGACTACTACTACCTAAGACTATTACTACTACTACTACTACTACTACTACTACTACTACTACTACTACTACTACTACTACTACTACTACTACTACTACTACTACTACTACTACTACTACTACTACTACTACTACTATACTACTACTACTACTACTACTCCTACTACTACTACTACTACCTACTACTACTAGCTACGACTACGACTACGACTACGACTACTACGATAACTACTACTACTACTACTACTGACTACTACTACTACTACTACTACTACTACTACTACTACTACTACTACTACTACTACTACTACTACTACTACTACTACTACTACTACTACTACTACTACTACTACTACTACTACTACTACTACTACTACTACTACTACTACTACTACTACTACTACTACTACTACTACTACTACTACTACTACTACTACTACTACTACTACTACTACTACTACTACGACTACTACTACTACTACTACTACTACTACTACTACTACTACTACTACTACTACTACTACTACTACTACTACTACTACTACTACTACTACTACTACTCCTACTACTACTACTACACTTGCTACTACTACTCGTACTGGTACTAGTAGTAGTACCAGTACTAATACTACTGATACTCTTCCGCAAAAGCCCTCTTCCGCCGACGCCCTGTTCCGCCGAGGCCCTGTTCCGCCGATTCCCTCTTCCGCCGCGGCCCTGTTCCGCCGAACCCCCCTGTTCTGTCGGCCCTGTTCCGCCCGGCCTGGTTCCGCAGCGCGAAAGCCTCAGGCGCTGGCCTGCGCGCCTCTCGCGCGGCGGAACCGGGCCTCGGCAGAACAGGGTCCCTGTGGAACCGGGCGCGGCGGAACCGGGCTTCGGCGGAACCGGGCCTCGGCGGAACCGGGCCTCGGCGGAACAGGGCCTCGGCGGAACCAAGCTTCGGTGGAAACGGGCGCGGCGGAACCGGGCCTCGGCGGAACCAAGCTTCGGCAGAAACGGGCGCGGCGGAACCGGGCCTCGGCGGAACCGGGTCTGCATCATCATGGGGAACTTTATCGCCAGAGTCTCTGTCTCCCGTTCTGCAGCTCATTTTGGGGTTCAGCTAGAGTACGCCACGGACGATAGCGGATAGCGCCACTGAGCTGCACCTGGCGCGTGAGAAAAGTTCGATTCAAACAAAGCCATCTTGGAGGCGGCCAGAAGTAAGTCTGAACTCGTTGGGGCCCCAGAGAGGCGGTCAGGAGGGGGAGATGAAGCCAAATCCGCACAAAATCGGTCCCTGGACACCTCCCAGGATTCAGCTGCTGCACTATTGCCTCTTGGATCCGTTTCCGACGGTCCAGGGGGCCAGAAAACGGCCCCCAGAGGCAGAGAGAGGCCCCAGGCCTTCCCGAACCACCAGGCCTCGAACCTGCCCGCACTTCCTGCTGGCTGGAGCCAGTGCTGGACCACCCCCGGCCCCTCAGCCGGCTCCCAGAGCCCCCGGCGCGTCCTCGCACATCACGTCGCCCTCCGCGCTCACGGTGTGCTGCGCCACGGGCGCGGGCGCGGCGGACGCCTGGAGCCAGGGGCCGACGTCCAGTCCTCGAGCCCGGCGCCAGGTCGGGGGCGGCGCGCGCCGACGCCCCCTGCACGGGGCTGCACGAGGCCCAGACCCCCTCGCGTCGTGCAAAAACAGCGACGGGGAGGCTCCTTTGCAGGTGTCCGGCCTGTGGGGGCCCCGCCGGGCCCCAAGACCGTCAGCTTACAAGGGCTCGGGATGAAAAGCCGGCGTGGCAGCCACTGTCGGGGGCGGCCGAGAGGGGGGCGTCCAAGAGGGGGGGGGGCGCAAGTCATGGTCGGGGGCACGTGCGCAACCTTAGGGGGGGGGTCAGGGACGCAAGGAAACCTGACCGGACAAGAACGGGGAGCGTCGCTTCAGTCCACCGAGCATGTGGAATCTGCTCTGTTGTCGTGACGCCGCGCAGGTATGCCGCGGCGCGCGTCGGCGTGCGTGCGGGGTGTGTTTTGCAGTGCTCCTGTGTGTTCTGCCGTGCTCGTGCTTTGCCGTGCTTCTGTGTTCTGCCGTGCCTCTGTGTGCTCTGTGTGTTCTGCCGTGCTCCTGTATTCTGCCGTGCGGATCGTCGCGGTGGTCGTTTTGGCAGAGCTTCTGGACGCGCACGGCAGAAAAAAATCAGGAGCACGGCAGAATAGGCCCCAAGAGCGAAGGAGCACGGCAGACAAAGACCAGGAATACGGCAGAATAGGCCCCAAGAGCTAAGGAGCACAGCAGAATAGGCCCCAAGAGCGAAGGAGCACGGCAGAAAAAGACCAGGAGCACGGCAGAATAGGCCCCAAGAGCTAAGAAGCACGGCAGAAAAAGACCAGGAATACGGCAGAATAGGCCCCAAGAGCTAAGGAGCACGGCAGAATAGGCCCCAAGAGCGAAGGAGCACGGCAGAAAAATACCACGAGCACGGCAGAATAGACCCCAAGAGCTAAGGAGCAGACAGAAAAAGATAAGGAGCACAGCAGAATAGGCCCCAAGAGCGAAGGAGCACGGCAGAAAAAGACCAGGAGCACGGCAGAATAGGCCCCAAGAGCGAAGGAGCACGGCAGAAAAAGACCAGGAGCACGGCAGAACAGACCCCAGGAGCTAAGGAGCAGGACTGAATATGCCCCAAATGCGAGGAGCACGGCAGAAAAAGACCAGGAGCACGACAGAATAGACCCCAAGAGCTAAGGAGCACGGCAGAATAGGCCCCAAGAGCTAAGGAGCACGGCAGAAAATGACCAGGAGCACGGCAGAATAGGCCCCAAGAGCGAAGGAGCACGGCAGAAAAAGACCAGGAGCACGGCAGAATAGACTCCAGGAGCTAAGGAGCAGGGCTGAATATGCCCCAAGTGCGAGGAGCACGGCAGAAAAAGACCAGGAGCATGGCAGAAAGACCAGATCAATCGTCATTTTCGGCAGTCTCCAGGGCGCTGTTGAAGCCTTCTTGGGCTCCTTTTGGGGCTCTCATTTCTTCATCTTGAAGCACGGCGAGAACGATATCGAGGCGATGCTGCGAACATGTCATTTTTGAGGATGTCCCCAGCGACATGATCATGTTCTGCCGTTCTCTTTTTTCGGTCTGCCGCGCCCCTCCCGATGTGCTGAGGATGTCCCGAGCGAAAGCGCCATGTCTCACATGAGAGGTAGCAACACAGCTTTTCCAAGACATCAATTGTTCGAAGATGTCTCGGGCGAAACGTTTATTTTCCATGCACAACAACATCCGTGACAGCTTTCGACATCCCGATGTTCTGAGGATGTCTCGAGCGACAACGCCATTTTTAACAGAACACGTCTTAACCGATAGCCTCGAACATCTCCATGTTCGGAGAATGTCTCGAGCGAAATCGCTGTTTTTGGGAACCTTTCTTGACATGAACGGGAAGCGCGTGAAATCAAAGAGCTTGGCAAGAACGTGCACCAACATCAAGTTCGCATGTCGCGTAGGCGCTCTTCCCGAACGTCCACAGGGGGTACCATGTGGACTTCGCTATCCGCGCCAGTTCAGACGTGCCGCTGACCCCGAACGTCCGCAGAAAGAACCAGATGGAGTTCCCGATCCGCGCAAATTCCGACGTGCCGCTCACTCCGAACGTCCACAAAAGATACCAGATGGAGTTCTTCACAATCCGCGCAGCTTCAGTCACCGCTCACCGCGAACGTCCACAAAAGATACCAGGTAGAGTTCACAACCCGCGCGAGTTTAGACGTCGCTCTTACCCCGAACACCCACAAACGATATCAGGTGGAGTTCACTTTCTGCGCGAGTTCAAAACTTGTTGGAGGATGTCTCGAGCGAAATGCTCTGTTCTCAACAAAACTGCTGAATACCCATAAGTTTTCCAATAATTTCGCCTTCGAGGACCCGTCCGAAAGGCAATGTTCGGAGGATGTCTCGAGCGAAACGCTGATGTTTCAACGAACATGTCAAAAAAACAAACACATGGGTTTTTCAATATTTTCGCTTCTTGGGCCATCTTGGAGGTCATCCGAGATACAAGAGCTCTGTCGGCATCCCATTTGTTTGAGCATGTCTCGGGCGAAACAGATTTTCGAGGATCCGAAAATTAGGCAAGCGATTTCAACATCCCGATGTTTTGAGGATGTCTCGAGCGAAACGCCAAATTGTTTAGCGATCCCGAGCCGTTCCCCCCTCAGACTATCCCCAGCTGAAAACATTTCCCTCCGGGCCCGCACCAACGTCCATCGCGCGACTCTTCGAGTCTATGCGCGCTTCCCGTCATCCGCCAACGAAAAACCCGGTGCAATCCCGCACCCCATATAGTAAGATATTTTAAGATATGATGTAGATTCAGCCAGAACGTCCAGCTCGCATCTCGTACCTCGAAGACGCTTCCCGTCATCCGCCGACCCTGTCGGCGTGCGTGGGGTGTCTGTCCGGTCTCGTCGACGGGGAGCCTTCGTTCGTCCCCTCCTTCCCATCCTTCTCTCCCGTCGGGGGAGAGAGAGAGAGAGAGAGAGAGAGAGCACCCTTCCTCGTTCGGGGAACGGGTTCGCAGCTTCAGGGAATTCCATCCACGTCCTCATTATGTCAAAATGAAGCCCCTTCTCGCCTCTGGGGGTCCTTCTCTCCCACGCCGGTCCTTCTCCGGCCCGCCGGTCCTCCTCGGGTCCTCCTCCTCCCGAGGTGGGGAGGAGTCCCTGGGGGGGAGGGGAGTCAGATACGCATCCGTCCCTGGGGTCCTCCTCCCCCTCCCCTCCCCTCTGCCACGCTGGTCCTCCTCTGGTCCTTCTCCAGTGGGGGGGGGTCCCAGGGGGGAGTCCTTTTCCTCCTCCTGCTCCTCCTCCTCCTCCTTATATCCGCCTCCTCCTCCTCCTCCTCCTCCTCCTTCTCCTCCTCCTCCTCCTGGTCGTCGTCGATTCTTTTAGGGTCGGCGGCATCGGCCGTCAGGCTTTCACGATATATAAGAAGGGCACCATGAAATCTGGGGAAAAATCATGGCCCACGCCATTGTATCCACCCCCCCCAGTCATCACCCCCCTCTTGGCCGCCCCCGACACGGGCCGACGTCCAGTCCTCGGTCCGGTGCTGGGTCGGGTCAAAGGGGGGCGGCGAGTGCCGAGGCGCGCCCTGCACACGGCGGCACAGGTCAGGCAGTCAGACAGGAGGAGGAGGAGGAGGAGGAGGAGAAGGAGGAGGAGGAGGAGGAGGAGGAAGACGAGCCGTGCACGTCAGAGGCGCGTTTGCAGTGCAATGGAACGGAGAGGAGGTCGGGTGAAGCAGCGCGCGCTTTGCAGCAACTGCTGCTGAGGAGCCCAGCGGGAGCAGAACTCGGCGGTTCAACGACGGGGTCCTGAGGGGTGAGGTCCCGACGACGAGGCGCCTCGAACAATGCAAATCCACCCTCAGACCCCTCCCTATCCTGAGGACCCAATCCTTCAGGACCCGCTGATGATGATGATGATGATGATGATGATGATGATGATGATGATGATGATGATGATGATGATGATGATGATGATGATGATGATGATGATGATGATGCTGATGCTGATGCTGATGCTGATGCTGGTGCTGGTGCTGGTGCTGGTGCTGATGCTGATGCTGATGCTGATGATGAGACGAGGAGGACGAGGAGGAGGACGAGGAGGAGGACGAGGAGGAGGAGGAGGAGGAGGATCTTTGAGCCACCGAAGAACGTGGAAGATCCCACACGAGCTCCCGGCGGGACCTGGGACGAGGCGCGCGCGCAGAGGCGCGCCCTCGAGGGGCAACGTCAGCGGCGGAACAGCTCGGGGGGAAACGCCGACCTGAAATTGGCGATACATCGCCGATAGGTCGGCGATCGTCAGGCGTTGGCAGAACTGGGTTCCCAGACCCCTCGCGTCGTGAACAAAAAACACGACGGACATTTCTCGCTGTTTTCGGCCTCCGGGGGCCCTCCCCGGGCCTCGGGACCGTCAAAAAACGACTCAGGATGAAAAACCGGTCCTGGGGAAGGAATCCAGACCGCTTGGGGTCGACCTTGTGAAAAAATCACGACGTCGGGGGTCTGGGTTTAGTGGGACCTGGTTCAGTGACGTGTACTGGGGGGCGCCCCCCCCGCCGCCCCGTTCCAGTCACCAGAACTGCCGTCACCCGAACAAAACACCAACTGCGGCAGACCTGGTTTAGCGCTTCTGGCCCGTTCAAGGGCTCCGGGGACCTACCGCTAACCGGGTCTCCTTGCCACGATCGCAGTTCCGCACGTTCCTGGGCGGGGTGGGCTACCAGACAGCCATCGGCGACGGATTGGCGACTCGGGGTCGATGCCTCGCCCCCTGAGCCTCTCTCGGCTACACGCAAGAGTGACCCTGGGCAAGAGAGGCCTTTGGTGCGCGGCTTTTTGGGGGCCGCGGGGGGGCCAAACCCAGGCGGATAAGCCGCTGCTACCGCTTCGCGTTCAGCGATCGGGGGGGGCCCATTGAGCCCGCACCAAGGGCCACTCTGGCGAAAGGTCACTCTTACGTCTTACGTCTGGTCGAATATCCCCCCCGCCCTGCACAAGGCTGCACTGGTCCTTGAGGCCCTGGCAACTTCTGCCGTCGACTCGCGCTGGAACGCTCACGATCTGCTCCAAATTTCCCTGGAAATCTCTGGGATGTGCTCGGGTTCGCAAGGATGGACCTGGATCTACATCGACTTGTCTGCAGCTCCCTTGGCTCATCAGGCTTACTCCACTCCCTACAGATCGATTGGCGAAACTTCGCCAAGCCCTTAGGGAACAAAGCCTCCCTGCAGGCTGCTGGCCGTCCCTTGCTGCCGCGATATGATGTCTCCTCTCGTTCTCGCGCTGAGCACTCGTTTTGGCCCGCAGGTCCCCCGCGCACGACCCGAGAAATGCTGCCAGAGGTGCACAGAGGGGGTCGGGATCTCAAAAGGTCGGGCGTCTCGACAGATTCGCACTGTCAGAGGTCTGGGCTCCTGGGGATCTTGAGAACACATAGGCCTCCAGCAGGCAGGACCTGGGGCACAATGCCTCTCTTGAGAAGCACGCAGCGTCACACCCTACGTGATCCTCATCTTGTGGTCGCCTTTGGTCGCCTTATCCTCATCCTTTGGTTGCATTCGGTCACGCCGCCATTTGGTCGACATTCGTGTCGGCGGCGGCCTTTGGTCACGCCGTCTGTCTTGCTGTCCAGCGAACTTTGGCGATCGGTTCTTCGAGGCGACCAGTATGCCTCATGCCGGCAGACAGCTGCCACCCCAAAGGCCTCCCACAAGGGGCACAAGCAAGCACCCCCCCAGGCTTGGAGCCAGCGCCCTCGTCGGGCGCACATGTTCTGCCATGCACCTCGGACCGACACCTGTTGCTGACACGTGATCTGGCACATCAGCCCGCCTCAGGCGCCGATGTGCTCTCTCGCGCGCGGGTCGAGCCGGGTCTCACACAAAAGGCGCGGACTGGTCAAGCGGGTGGGGTCGGTCGAGCGAACCCGCGGTGCCCTCCACGTCCTGGGAGCCGAGGAACACGCGCAAGTGCCACTGCCCGTGGCATGGCGATGTCGCGCCCCCCAAGAATTTGTAGAAGGAGGCGACGGTTTGGCCCTTCCCTATGCATTCCGAAATTCTACCACCCAAGTTTGCTGTCTCCCCCCGCTTGGCACTGGAAGCGCGCGCTGCAGCTGGGGCAACAGGCTGCGCTCAGGAGAGAACGAACATGGCGGGGTCTGGCTCGCGATCCCAGTCTGAGAGCTTAACCATATTCAGGATGGGAGCGCTGGCATCGGCAAGGCTGAGCTGCTGGTTGATGCGATTGATGACGTCCAATACTTCTTTGTGTCGTCTTTGTCTGACTAGCTTGGGCGTTGTTTGATGGCCATGAGGTCTGGTTCTTGTTCATCGGGGCGTCTGGCATTCGCTGCTTCGTGTCGTTGACGGGCTGTGA
>CAUYUJ010002370.1:530706-540706 GCA_963575745.1 Prorocentrum cordatum
CTCCGAAAACCATCTTTTGGGATTGATGCGTTACCCGTGCAACAACTGAATCATGGTACTTTCTGGCATCATCCCCAGCCCGTGCTTCCGAGCGAAACGCTTGTGGCCTATAATTAGTATGAAGCTAATGGCTGGCTGGCGTACCTTTGCCCGCTAGAGACAACGTTTCCTGAATCACATGGTTGGTAAGTGGACGTTATTGCCAGAGCTAATGCTAGCTGTTGCTGATTGCCGCTCCTGCATGCGGACTCTGCTTGATGCAGCTGCTTGTTACTGCTTCTACTTGATGACTGCTGTCTCCTCTTGGCTGCTCGCAGCTGCTGGCTGCTGCTCATGCTCGCTGTTGATGCGTAATGCAACTGCTTGTTGCTGATTACTGTTTGCACGTGCTGCTTGCCGCTGCTTGCTGCTGCTGCTTCCCACTACTACCCGTTGCTGCTGATTGCTGTTGCAGCGCTGGCTGTTTTGCCGCGCGTGCGGCTGCGAAGACTCGCAACACGTTTGGGAGGTTATGTGGGGCCTTCTTGGACTGCCCTCGGGCTCTCTCGGGGCCCTCTTGGGCCGTTTCGGACACTCCTGGTGCCCTCTTGTGCCATCTTGGTGCCCTTTTTGATTGGTTTGGCGCCCTCGAAGGCAATCGTTGATCGCCTTGGGACATTTTTGTGCTGTCTTGAACTCCTTTTGAAGCCCTTTTGGGCCGTCTGGGGGCTGTGGCTGGCTGGGGAGGCGGAGGTTTTTGAATCACTCCTGCGCCCTCTCTGGCGTCTCACCCTCAAGCTCCTTTCGGCAAGAAAACATGGACAGCACAAGAAATCAACAGAAACGCATGCTTTCCAATGAATTTGGCCGTGCGGCTTTTCTTTTTGGGGCACCGCGGGGCATTTCTGGCGGCCTCTCGATCTCTCCTGCGCATCCGCATGTCCCCCTAGAAACAGATTTTGGACGACAAATCAAGAATACTCCAAATATTCCAACATAGTCAAACAATAATCAGAACATCGTCCTCTGACTATCTTTTACTATTTCTGAAAATTCCTCCTGTGGAGGGACACGCCTGGCTTAAGGGTACCTCGGGAGGTATCATGGGGCATCTCCCCCCTCTCCCCCGAGACCACATTGCACAGTAACGCGCAACCAATGGAAGCAGTAGCTGTGTGCCTGGCTCCTCCGCATCCCAGGGCTCATCACACGTGGACGTCGGCGACCCTTTCCCTCAGCACGCCGCACTGCCACCAGGCATCCTCCGACGTAGCCACGTGGCCGTCGAGCTGGAATGCCGACGACACTTTCTGGTCTTCGGCCACAAGTGCACGGATCTCGTCCGCAGACATCGACGGGGTACGCGAATAAAGGAGATACAAGAAAAGCCCCTTGCCCACGATGGGTGGAAAAGGTCTGAGGCACGCGTAGAAATGCATCGTGGCAACCTCGCCCCTGCCATCCCAAACGACGTTGAAGAGCATGTTAGGATTCTTCGGAACCTCGGTCTGGTTAGGTCGGGCATGTCCCCCTATAGGCGGTTGTTGGACGAAAAATAAAAGGTGCCCCGGAAATGCCCAGAAATAATCACAAATGAAAAGAATATCGTCCACCGACGATTTTCAGCTATTTTTGCATTTTTCCCCAGTAGAGGGACAGGCCCGACTTAACGGTATGGTTGAAGAGCTTCATCGCCTCGTGCAGAATGCCTGGAGACTTGGCATCGTAGCTGAGGTCGCCGCTGAGGGGGATGGTGACATTCGTGTGTTGATTCGAAAGATCCTGGAAACACGTGTCGGTGTAGAGTCCGTGGGATCAAAAGGAGGGATAGCAAAGGGTAGGGTAGATAATCAGCTCACGTAGCTGATTCTCCTAGCGCCTCCCGGCGCCGGGAGGCGCCAATGTATCGAGGAATGGGCCCGGCGGCGGGGCCGAAACCAGCTGCATGCAGCAGATTTCGTAACCCCCCCTTTCCCTATCCCCCGCTTTCGTTCGGCCCGATAGAGGAGGAGGAGGAGGAGGAGGAGAAGGAGGCAAGCGTAGAGATGCATCGTGGCAACCTCGCCCCTGCCATCCCGAACGACGTTGACGAGCATGTTAGGATTCTTCGGAACCTGGGTCTGATTAGGTCGGGCATGTCCCCCTATAGGCGGTTGTTGGACGAAAAATAAAAGGTGCCCCGGAAATGCCCAGAAATAATCACAAATCTATTTTTAGCTATTTTTGCATTTTTCCCCAGTAGAGGGACAGGCCCGACTTAACGGTATGGTTGAAGAGCTTCATCGCCTCGTGCAGAATGCCTGGAGACTTGGCATCGTAGCTGAGGTCGCCGCTGAGGGGGATGGTGACATTCGTGTGTTGATTCGAAAGATCCTGGAAACACGTGTCGGTGTAGAGTCCGTGGGATCAAAAGGAGGGATAGCAAAGGGTAGGGTAGATAATCAGCTCACGTAGCTGATTCTCCTAGCGCCTCCCGGCGCCGGGAGGCGCCAATGTATCGAGAAATGGGCCCTGCGGTGGGGCCGAAACCAGCTGCATGCAGCAGATTTCGTAACCCCCCCTTTCCCTATCCCCCGCTTTCGTTCGGCCCGATAGAGGTGAGTCGCCTAGTAGATGGAATAGTTCATAACATTGCACCTGCAAAACTTCGTCGTCGGTTCTGTCGTTGCAACGAGATACCAAATTCCCTCTATTTCGTGAGTGCTTAATGCACCAGGCAAAACCGAAGGCTGTCGGATTAACTCGTAGTCTGGACAAGCGGCTCCCAGAAAGGCACTGACAACAGCCACGCGCGCAAGCAAGACGAGGCTGAAGGCGAACATCCTGCTTGAATGGATTTCCGCGGGAGGCCCGATCGATGTTCGAGCCTTTGACAAACTCGCTCTGGAATGCCATTCGGACTCTCTCGGAAGTCTGAAAAGGCCGTCTTGGTCGCAACTTGCGCCGTCTTCGCGCTCACAAGGGTGTCTCTGGGGCAGTCTTCGAGGCCACAGAAACCTTCAGAGAAGGCCGACCGCATACGCTGGGTCGGCGACCCGGAGCCCATCAGTCTTATGTTGGGCATGACCTCCTACAACCGGATTTAGGACGAGAGTTTAAAATACAATCCAAAAGTGCTCAAACATCAAACAATTTCAAAAATAAAAAAAATCGTCTCCATATTATTTGTTGAAACTGTTTTGAATATTCCTCCTGTAGAGAGGGACATGCCCGACTAAACATCAGCGCCTTAGCTCGACACGGTGTTCACCGCTCGCTTCCCCCCAAAAGAAGTCCTTGAGGGCACCCCAGCAACAAGACCCTCACTCATTTTTTCGTCAGCGGCGAGGCGGCGAACTCCGCTCCAGCGAGAAGCTAGAAAGGGGCACTAGCTAGCAAATTGGCCGGCGGGCAAAGAGGGGGGGGATCGCCGAGAGGAAGAAAGGACGCTCACAAGACCCTCACACAGGATGCTTCGCATTCGGAGATGGACCCCTTGTTCCCCGCCGGCTCTGGGCGGTCTTCGGTGGGCTTCTGGCGGGCTTCTGGCGGTCTTCGGCGATGCTCGGCGGTCTTCTGACGGTCTTCGGCACGAAAGCTGGAGGGTTGCGTTCACCGTTTCCACTGTCGAAGCGTAGCCGGCAGAGTTCCGTCGACGCTTGAACTACAGGCAATCATGTTCTCACTCGGACTCGGCAACAGCGCCGAGCAGACGAATTCAAGCTGACCCCTTGCCCCTTGGGGGGCGCCAGCCTCCGAACTGGAGGGAGGAGGAGGAGGAGGAGAAGGAGGAGAAGGAGGAGCAAGAGACGGAGGACGAGGAACAATATGCATGGGTATATGGCCACACCTGGTCGTCAAAACTGTCTCCGACTGTCCTCCGTTGCACGCATCGCCGCCCAAGAAAGCCTGCCGCTTCCCATCTTTAGTGAACTGGGGATTCACGAGACCGGATTGGGCAGTGCCTCCACAAGGAGTGCAGGCAGAACTTCAGCGGCACCAGGCAGTGGCAACATAAGCGCTGATGCTCCTCCTCCTCCTCCTCCTGCTCCTCCTCCTCCTCCTCCTCCTCCTCCTCGGCCCACTTGCCAGCGCCAAGTGCAGGTAAGAAGAACGGAGAGGCTGCCCCCAAGACCCTCCTCTGCCTCATTTTCGTACTCCTTACCCTCACCTCCCTTCCCTCTGCTCTCTTTCTCTCCTCACCACCCTCCAGTCGGGGATCTACTGTTCTGGGTCAATGCAGACCCAGGTCAGTCGAGCTTCGCAGGATCCTGCAAGATCCTGCAGGATCCTGCGGGATCCTGCACGCTAGCCTGGGTCAGTGCACCCCTGGCCCTGCAAGATCCTGCAAGATCTGGCGCTCTGCCTGACCCCCGTTTGCAGTGACCCCCCGTCTCTTGAGCCCCGATCCCCCCTCACCCCCCCCTCCCCGAACCTCCTCCAGGCCTCCGAAGCTCTGTCACAAGCCATGAGAACTCGGGCTCGCCTGCGCCCCGGGCACCCGGCAGCTCGATTTCTGATCGAAGTGGGCCCCCGACCCGCCAGCCGCTACGGACCCCTTGCCTGGGGCCGGCGTCTCTCCCCGAGCGGTGTTCTGCCCGCCCCGCGGCCCGATGCCGGCCTCCAGAGCTCCGCCAAAACGTTTGTGTCGTGTCGGACCCGGCGTCGGTTCCTGACCCTGCGGGGGGCGTTCGACCTGGAACGATCGGTCGCTTCCGAAGCGTCATATCGTTCAACATCGACCAATTCTGGGTCGCCGGCGGCGTCCAACATGGAACGCTGGAGGCAAGGTCGACGGCGGTCGACGCGACGCGAACCGACCGTAACCGCCGGATGCCTGATCCCTCCCCCGGCTGCCCAGACGGGAGCCTTCCAGCTGCTGTGAACATCGCCGCGAGGGGGGGGGCCAGGCTCGCCGAAGGGCGATCCGCGCCGAGCGTTCGGGTGCTGCCAGAAGTGCCCCTGGCCATGGGTGCCCCCCGCCTGGGCCTCGTGAGGGGTGCACTGGAGGCCGTGCGCAGGAGAGCCTGGAATCGAATCGATAAGTCGGATCGGCGATCGAAATGCATCGGATCGGCGGAAATCGGCAACCACGTCGGGAGGAGTCGAATCGGCGGAGATCGGCAGAGCAATAAGGCCTCCTTGAGAAGTCGGAAGCCAGATCGGAATCCGAAGTCGAATCGAATCGGAATCAGAAGCCATCGAAATCGAATCGAATCGGAGTCGAACTGAGCCTTGTCCTGGGGGCACTTCGTGCCAGCGGCACTCCTGGCAGCACCCGGTGCGGGGGATGGGGGCGGGGTCCCTCCCAGGGCAGGCCGTCCCATCAGGGCATCTCGCTCCCGCGGCTCGGGCCCTCCGCTCTCTCATGGTGCCAGGGAGGGGGGGGGAGAGAAGAGAAGACGGCGAGAGAAGGCAAGGAGAAGGACGGGGAGAGGAGGAAAAGGTGTGGGGGGGTTCTAGAAGCAGGACGAGGAGGATAATCAGGAGGAGGGGAATTGGAGAGAGGAGCAGAGGAATTCTAGGATTCCAGGTTGGCCTCGCGCGCACCCCAAAAAAAGGGGCATGAGGTCCAGGAGAGGAGAAGGGGAGCGAGGAAAGGGAGGAGGGGGAGGAGGAGGGAAGGACATGTAGTACTGTAACATGCGGAGGGAGAGAGACTAGGAGAAGAGAAGAGGAGGAGGAGGAGGAGGAGGAGGAGGAGGAGGCGGAGGGGGAGAGAGAGAGAGAGAGACTGAGAGAGAAATAACAACAACATCAGAGATCGAGAGAGACAGAGGGGATGCGAAGGGAGGATTATGACGGAGGAGGGGAGGCGGAGAGAAGGCTGAGGAGGAGCAAGCAGATCCGGAGGAGGACTCGGCGGCATGGCGTAAGCCACTTGACTCAATTAGGGAGGGGAAGGGATGCGAGCTAGAGGAAGAGGCGGAGGAAGAGGAGAAGGATGACGAGAGGAGGAAACTGATGTGTGGTCGCTTCTACCTCTCTTGTTTTCTGTATGACGCATCTATCTGTCTATATATATATATATATATATATATGCACACACCTACACTCATATACATTCAGATGCATATCTACAGTTCTAAATATAGAATAATACAGATACATGCCCCTGTAGATTCATTCCACCTCTCCGTTGCCATCTATGATTCTCTCTATCTCTCTCTCCGCTCGCTCTGCCGAACACCCTGTCGAATGCCGCCAAAGTCAATGGGGCGGCCCTGGCAACCCCAGAACAGAAAACCTGTACACGTGTATGGGAGATTGGGGGCTTGTGTGTTTGTAGCGAAGCTGCTTGAAGGGGCGAGAGGGCTGATCCAGCCAGTGGCATGGCGAAGTCAGAGCAAACGACTCTTCTCCCGCCTGGTCGCCGGTTTTGGGCCTGGGTTGTCCCGCGGTTGTACCGATGGCTGTCCCGAGGGCTCCTAAGATTACGCCGATGGTTGCCCCGATGGCTGTACTGACAGTTGTCCCGATGATTGTCCCAATGGTTGTCTCGATGATTGTCCCGATACTTGTCCCGATGATTGTCCCGTGTCCCGATAATTATCCCGATGGTTGCCCCGATTGCTGTCCCTGTGGTTGTGCCGACGGTTGTCCCGGTGGATGTCCCGATGGTTGCCCCGATGGTTGTCCTGAAGGTTGCCCCAACCGATGGTTGTTCCATTGGTTAACCCACTGGTTGTCCCGATGCGTATGGCTGAAGTAAATGCGCTCGGCACTTTCGGCGCCGAGTGATTTAGCGAGATCGACAGATAGATTGGTGTTGAGACAGTTAGATAGACGGCTCGTGATGACAATCGGTAGATAATGAGACCGGCAGGTAGATGTCAGATACTTGAGCCGCTGGTTGTCCAGCTCGCTGTCCCGACGACTGTCGCAACGGTTTTCCCGATGGTTGTCCCACTGGCGGCACCGATGAATTTCCGATGGTGGTCCCGAAAACTAGATAGACATATCTATTGTCGCTGTGTGTTCTATGTTCGCTGTGTTTTCAACAATCGGCGGTGGACAAACCTCCCTTTAGTAAACCAACCGTTAGTGAAAACGGCCTAAGACCGAAACCGACGGACCTGGACCCGCAAAAATCACTGCCGCGACCCCCTCTCGCAAGCCGAAAATGGCCAGTTCGCTAATCGACGTGTCAGGGTAGGAGGTCGATCAACCTCTGAAACAAGAAAGCGCGAGCAAATCAATGCAGTGCACTTGCTCGTTATCGGTGAGATCGACGTCTGTCTGACGGAGACCCACCATCTGGAATTAGGTCGGGCATGTCTTCCTACAGGGAGATCTTGAACGACAAATAAAAGATTCCCCAAAACATTCAAGCCTAGTCAAAAATAGTCAAACCATCGTCCCCAGACTATTTTGCACGATCTTTGAATGTTCCTCCTGTACAGGGACACGCCCGACTGAAATCTGGAATTCAGGCTCGACTGTGCGTGCGGGCGAGGCAAAGCTGCTTGCGCGGGCGGGAAGAGCGACCCTGCCGGTGCTAGGGAGAGGTCAGAGCAAATGGTTCCCCCCCCTAAATTCAGAAGAAGGAATGGTCCCCATACCGCTACCCTGCGCCAGTTTTCCCCTTTTTGAGCCTCCTTGGAGGCACTCGTCGTTACCGGTGGATTCGCCTCGAAATTCTGGTCAGAGCGCACCCTGAGAGGTGTCCGGGGAGTAGCGGTATTGGTACCTTTTGATCTCCCCACAAATGGCGCGTTTGGGGCTGCGGTGGTCCAGTGGTTGTCCCGAGGTTGTGCCATAGTTGCCCCGCGGTTGTCCCGTGGTTGTCCCGATGGTTGTCCCGATGGTTGCCCCGACGGTTCTCTGGATGGTTGTCCCGATGGTTGTACAATACCGGTTGATTGTCCCGAGGTTGTCCCGATTGTTGTCACGATGGTTGTCCCGACGGTTGTCTCGATGTTGGTGCCGATGGTTATCCCGGTGCTGGTCCTCATGGTTGTTAACACGACTGCTGCCCCGTTGGTGGTCCGAATGGTTGCCCCGATGGAAAATAAGATGATGAACATTGAGGTCGAACTGTAGAGAACGACACCGACAACGATATGCGCATACAAATGTATCAGCATCCCTGCACGAATGTCTTAAAATGTTGACAGATATATTGGCAGTGAAATAAACATATCGCTTGTGAGATCTAGATGCATAGTGAGATCGAACGATGTATGATGAATTTGGAGAAGTCTTCGTATGCCCATGTGTAAAGACATAATGGTGAACCCGATTACTAGATAACAAGCGTATACGTGCACAACTGAACATGATATAATCCGATCGAGGTGGTCCCGATAGTTGTCCCGATGGTGGATAGACCTTTTGATTTTGGTGGTGTCGATAGATCGGCCGTGAGGCCGATCTATACCTAGATCGGCACGCGGACTGAGAGCGAGATCGATCGACAATTCGTGGGATCAGATCAACATCGAAATACAGATACTCCGATCGAAATCGTTCGTTGGATGGAGAAAACTTCCCCCGATCGTCCTCCCGTCGTTGGTCCCCCCGATGTCGTTGACGGCAAGACGTCGGATCTTGGCGGGGGCGCGCTCTGAGGGGTCCAGGTGCGGGACATCACTTCCAGGGACGAGAAGCAATATCGTCCCACCGAGGAGGGGACAAAGATTGCTTCTTTCAAGGTCGCGTGGAGGTGCAAGCTCCGCCATCTTGCGCTGCGGCTGGAAGTGCCCGCGAAAACTCGAGATCCCCAAAAAGGTGATTCCGAATGCCTCCAGAATGGCCCCGAAAGGACTCAAACGCCGCCACGGTGCCCCAAGCGGCCCCACGGGAAGGCTGAATACGCGCACCTACACACATGTGCACGTGTATGTTTACATGCACGTGTTAAAAGCACATGCTTCCGCTTCGTCCAAAACATGCATGCGCAGGTATGTGCATGCCGATAATGGGTATCAGACCACGCACGCAGGTGCAGTTCCACATGAAGGCGTCGCCGATCGATACCGATGGTACTTGAGGTTCTGGAAACGCAGCGGGCCCCGAGCAATCCAAGTCGTGGCGTCGCCTGGATTCGTATTCGTGCGCTGCGAAACACACGTGAGGATTATATGCAGGAGAAGCGCGTGCGTAATATCGCAGTATGTGTACGGACCTGGCCCAAATGACGCCCCGACCGTGGAGCTGGCACGCTGCATGGACTTGATCAAGCGGATATGTAAGTTTCGGAGAATCTCAAGCTGGACTGCACGTGGAGAAACACAACTATATAATAACGAGAGAAAGAGAAACAAAGCGAGGCATATATAGAGAACGACACATCTATGTATACACATAGAGAGAGAGAGAAAGAGAAAGAGGGGGGAGAGAGACAGAGAGAGAGAGAGAGAACAAACAAAAAGCGAGAGAAAGAGATAGAGAGAGGGAGAGAGAGAGAGAGAGAGAGAGAAAACAAAAAGGAGAACGAAATACACAGAAGGGGGGAACAGAGAAAGAGAGAGAGAGAGAGAGAGATAATGAGAGATAGAGCGAGAGAGAAAGAGAGAGAGAGAGAGGGAGACAGAGACAGAGAGAACGAGACACAGACACAGAGAAGAGGAGATGCAGAACATACCACATACATACATACATATATTCCTACATGCACACATCCCTGCCTACATACCTACATACATACATGAGCACATGCATGAATGCATGCGTACATGCATACATACATACAGACATACGTACATATAGCTTGCATCCGCCACCGTGCCATCGGTTCCATTGCCTCATCCACTGAGCCTCAATCCTCGATCCTGAGGGTTCCCACAAACAACCAACTAGAACTTGTGCGATTTGCCCGGGCTCGAAACGTGACTGAACTTGCCTGGACTGGAAGCGTGACTGAATCAACGCACGACCGGGGTCTGAACCTCAAGAAGGCGCTGGCAACGACGACGATCAGAACGCGCGACGGCCAGAACATCGGAACACAGAGGAGCAGCTCAGTAAAGTTCTAGAAGGAGCCGCCTGAGGAAAGTTCTGGAAGGAGCCACCCGAGTAAAGTTCTAGAGCGAGCGCATGA
>CAUYUJ010002370.1:545706-608139 GCA_963575745.1 Prorocentrum cordatum
ACTACCGATGCCACCACGACCACGATTGCTACTACCACTGCTGCTGTGACGACTGCTACTACTGCTACTACTACTACTACTACTACTACTACTACTACTACTACTACTACTACTGCTACTAATGTGATTGCGGCTGCTGCTGCTACTAGTCGTTCTACAACTACTACTGTAACTACTAAGACTACTGCTGTTACTACAACTATTCCTACTACTACTACTACTACTACTACTACTACTACTACTACTGCTACTGCTACTGCTACTTCTACTACTACTTCCGCACTGCTACTACTCATACTTTCGACACTCTCACTACGACTACGACTACCACTACGACTACGACTACGACTACTACTGCTACTACTGCTGCTACTACGGCGGCTACTCCTACGACGGCCATTGCCATTACTACTCGGACTACTACTACGTCCTGCGGCGACCTACTACGACCTACCACAACCTACAACTATCTACTACGAACTACCACTAATAGTATTACTACTTCTACTACTACCACTGATTTCGTTCTAATGCTGATACGATTCCAAATGCTACTGTTACTACCAGTATAACGATTGGCACTACTAATACTACTACTACTACTACTACTACTACTACTACTACTACTACTACTACAACTCGTTCTACTACTACTACTACTACTACTACTACTACTACTACTAACTACTACTACGACTACTACTACTACTACTACTACTACTACTACTACTACTACTACCAGTACTACTACTACTACTACTACTACTACTACTACTACTACTACTACTACTCCTACTCCTACTGCTACTACTACTACTACTATTACTAGTGCTACTACTACTACTACTGCTACTACTACTACTGCTATGACTACTGCCACTACTACTACAATTACTACTACTATTACTACTACTACTACGACTACTACTACTCCTGCTACTTCTACTACTACTTCTACACTGCTACTACTCAAACTTCGACACTACTACTACGACTACGACTACGACTACGACTACGACTACGACTACGACTAGTACGACTACACTACTACTACAATTACGACTACGACTACGACTGCTCCTATACATTATACTCCGATGACTTCTGTTACTATAACTACGTTTGTCACTACGACGAGCACGACGTGACGATGACGATGACGACTTCAACGAATCATACTTCTACGAACACTTCTATTACAGTCAGTAGCAGAACTTCCACTACTGATATTTTTTACTACGATCACCACTGTTAGTTCTACTACTGGTATGACTACTACTACTACTACTACTACTACTACTACTACTACTACTACTACTACCACCACCACTACCACTACCACTACCACTACCACTACTACTACTACTACTACTACCACTACTACTACTACTACTACTACTACTACTACTACTACTACTACTACTACTATTACTACTACTACTACTACTACGACGACGACGACGACTACTACTACTACTACTGCAACTGCCATCGACGCAACCCTCATCATTACTATTACCAAATTGCTACCAACACGCATGAAGATGGGAGCTTGCATGGCCCTGTTCTTTTGTGGGCGAGAATGCAACCCCTTAAAGTTGTCCCATGATTTTTTCAACTAAGAAACAAGCCCTTACACATTACTTACACTTGACGGGCCAACGCGGGCCACAAGAACATGCAATCAGCCGCGCGCCGGCCCACGCGCACACACGCGCGCGCAACGGGCAATACAAACACCCAACGGGCCACACAAACACGCGGTCTTTGCTAAGAGGCCCCAAAACTGCCCCTTAGGGCGCCCCGAAGAGACCCCAAGAAGCACTGAGAACTTTGACCCACGACACAAACACGGTGGCGGGGTGGGCCGAAGGTCGTTTTGTGTGTATATATATATAAACAAAGAAAAAGAGAGTGAGAGAGAGAGAGAGACAGAGAGAGAGCGAAAGAGAAAGTTAGACAGACACACTGACAGACAGACAGACAGACAGACAGACAGACAGAGAGAGAGAGAGAGATTGAGAGAGGGAGAGAGAGACACCGTGAAAGACAGCAGGGAGGGGATGGTCTGGAAGTTCAGTAGTGTTTCAAACCGTTGGACGTCGGCAGGGCAGGCGATCAATCATGTTCCCAGTCAACTTCCCAGACAGCTCTCCAGTCGCGTGATGGTACTTCGGAGCCCCTGGAGACTCTCGGGCCCATGATGAACCGTGTCCCTGGAAGGCCTTCTGGGGACATGATTTGTTGGGGTGCGTTGGAGGGCCTCTTGGGCGTTCCCTGGAAGCCCCGTGGGGGCCTCTTGGGGTTTCCTGGGGGCCTCTTGGGGGCCTGGCGGGACTTTTTAGGAGCCCCTTGGTGGCCTCTGGGGCCTACCGGGGCTCTCTAGGGCCAGAGACCTCGAAAAATCGGTTCGCGGTCCCCCTCTGGGCGCCGTCTTGGGGCGCTCTTGAGGCACACTTGGGTTGTCTGGCGAGCCTCCTGGGCCGTCTTGAGGCCCTCTTCGGGGTCTCGTGGTCCGTCTTCGAGCGATCTGAAGGGCCTCCGAGGCCGCGAGGGAACGCTGGGCAGCGGGAAAAGCGAGAACGCCAAACTTCTTCAAAAACCATCGGACAACGTACGAATGTTGCCTCCCAGGGCCCTCTTGGGGAGCCTCTTGAGGCCGTCCTGGAGCGCGCTCGTCGGCCGTCTTTTTGTTGTTGCTTCTGTGCGCTGCCTGCCGGAGGCCTGGCGCCTGCCGCAGGAGAAGGCTGCAGCCAGTCGCAGCGGATGGCCCCTCGACCTCCCCGCCGTCCGTGGACGGAGCTCTACACTTCTCGAGCTCGGGTGCACCACCCCCCATCCCCGAGAAAGAGTTGTCCCTCCTCTCCCCTCCGCTATATGTATAAGAAGGAACGCGGAGGATGGGCGGCAAGGAACGAGGGCGCGCGCAGTGCGCGGGAGAGGGAGTGCGATGTGGAGGAGAAGGGATAAAGGGGGAGGCATGAGCACGGGCGGAAGGAAAGCGCAATCACTGACTGCGCAATTCAGAAAACAAGCGCTGGTCTTCGGCGAACGAACTCGAACGAACACATTTGCTTCACCGCCTGCTTGCCATACTTCTCATGCTGGTGCGTCTCGAGCCTGTCAAACGAACTGTCTCCTCTCTGTTTCCTAGAAAGGCTTTTGAACCCGCGTCGGTCAATGCTGAGATGCTGCGCCATCCGATCACGCACCCAATCCATTCTGGCGCTCTGGTCCTCCAGAACGACGCACAACATCTGCTGGTGATCAAACACGTGAGCCCAACGGCGGAACATACCCCGCCCTTCCAAGGCTGCATATGAACCATCATCCATCGGGCCACACAGTCTGAAAAGGTGCTCTTCCATGGCGGCCGTCGCAGGAAGGGGGAAGCTCGGATCGTAGATCATGCGTTCCGTCAACTCGAACGTGAACAAAATGTCATGTCGGCACTTTGTCATACGACGGAATTTGTTCAGTATGACGTTCGTCCACTCAATGAATGTCTGGTTGCTTATGTCCCCGTTGCCAGCATGGACGAGATACCGTGAGGTGAAGATCTCGACCGGCTCACGCCAAGTGATAAACAGTTTGAGCCACGGGCCAAAAATGGCCCTCGCACGGAAGGGGACCAGCCAGTGAGCCGAGTAAAGGGGAGCTTTCTCCCCGAACCAGTGGGTTCTTCGCATCGCCATCGCGTCCTGGGAAACGAAAGCCGCGTACGCTCTCTGCCCTTCAGAGGCCCTTTCCTGGTTGTTCAGCACGTAGAGTTCGCTGTAGCAGCATTTCTGCGAAGCTAGCCGTGAGTCGCCCACAAAAACACTTGGATGACGTTTCAAGTCCTTCATGATGTTGGTACTCCCAGATCCCCCAGGTCCGACGCCAAGGAAAAAAATTGGGAAACTCATGCGTGTCGCGACGGTGGGTCGACGAGCATTGGCCCTCAAAACAGAAGGCGCCCTTGTCGCTGAAAGAGAACGCATGTGCACTTGAACCAACAGACTCCGAGAATCCCATCAAACCACTTGAAGCCGACGTGAATGAGAGGTGTCTGGGTGTTGCAGCGGCGCACTTGGGGTTCCAGAGACGCGCGTGCAAGCTGCTGACAACCCATAGCAAAGCAGAGCTCAAAACGGGCACGATCACCCAAGCACTGCACCGAAAGTTGGATATAGCAATCATATTGTCTTCTTGTCCAAAGCAGCCGCCTTGAACCAGAATGGCTTGAGCCAAAAGGCTACAGTACGGAAGGTGTTCGTCGGCCGTCTTGAAGGCATCTTGGGCGTTTTCGGGGCCTCTTGGGACCGTCTTGGGCCCTTCTGGGACCCCCTTAGACTGTCGTGGCCCGTTTCGGGGCGGGCCCGGGCCGTCTCGGGAGCTCTGGGACCCCCCAAAAACCCCGGGGGGGGGCCATGGGGGGGCAAAGGGACCGGCCCGGCCCCCCCCCGGGCCGAACAACAACGCATCGACAAGGCGAGGCGGACTGGAGGGTGCCTATCGCCAATGAGGCTGACAGATGCAGTTAGAATGGAAATGATGCACACGTGAACGCGTGCGAACGATGATCTTCGTGCATCCCTGCTCCGAAGACGTATTCATCCCTGCTACAAAGAATGTGTGTAGAAATGGTGACGGGAAATCGCCCAGGAGTGATGCATTCCTTCCTTGTTCTCCCTGATGAGTGGAACCTATGGGGGCGCATTCCATCTCACAGTATATGTTTTTTCTGTTACGGCTGCGGGGGCCCTGATGAGCCCTCCCGCCCAGCCAAACGGAAGGTGGTCGTGACAAGGGTCGAATGGGCCCCTCTCGGTGTTGCCGCAACTGTCTCAGTGTCTAATCTGAACAAGCTGCGTAACGAGAACTAAGTGTGGCTTTGTCAAGCAGCCCGCGTTCGCTCGATACCTATCTTGGAGTGCGCCTACTTCCTTCTCGGGCTATTCAAAGGCAGTGCGCGGGAAGGAAAAACATGTAGCGCTAGACAGTGGGCAGCTTCATACACCTTACTATGCTATCACAATGTGCACTCTGGAAAGAAAGACCCGTCCCTCTCAAACCACGGGGGGGGACTTTGAATATGTATTCATGCTGAAACTTTCTTCGGGCACTTGCAGACCTGCTGAGCCGCCACGAGGGCTGAAGTCGGGAGAGGCTGACAGAAGAGGGCGCCTCTGGAGGGACGGGAGGCCGAGAGGAACTGATTCATTGACAAAGGGGCTCCGCTGGCAGCGCCAATAAGTTCAGGGACGAGGTCGGGGACAAGCTAACCTGGGTCAACGCTAACACGGGCCCACTAAGGCCACGTCACAAATCCGGGCCAGTCGCAAATTACTTCCCTCAGGTCGGGCGTGTCCCCCTACCGGCGGACTTTGGACGAAAAATAAAACATCATCAACAAATAATCTTAAACATGTCAAACATACGCAAACAATAGTCACCGACTATCCTTTTTATTATCTTTGAATATTCGCCTCGTAGAGGGACAGGCCCAACTTAATACTTCCCCAAATCCGTGTCAGCGGAGGGAGAGGGGGGGGACCGGCTCCCACATGGCCCTCAAGCCCAGGTCGGCCAGAGGAGAACAGAGGGTATTTGCAGACCACCGTCGGCGCTGACGGGGATTCGCCGACTCCAGTCAGCGTCAACGGCTTTCAAACCAGGTGTCTGTGGAAGATCAATCACATCCCGCTGGCTTTTATTCAAGGGCGAGCAACGCCGAAGAAAGGGACCGAAGAGAATATGAACACCTGTCGACAACCTTGCTGCAGAAGCAACTCAAACATAATGGACGCCTCTACCGAGACCGCCCCCGCACGGCTCCTAGGCAGGTGGTCTTCGAGGAAGACCACGAGTACAGTATCTTGACCAGAGATTGGTCCATCTGCCGCAAGCGAGGTCGACCTCCACTGCAATGAGCCCTTTATATGCACGCATGCGCTCTGAACGCGGCGGGAAACGATCCGTACCGTCTACAAGTTCTTCTAAGAAGCCCGCCTGCGCGATGGGAGGCTGTCGTAGCACAATACTGCAACCGTCAGCACAGTGTCCTCTCCCCCCGTCGTTGTCCCCTCGCTCGCCCGCTCCTCTCCACTGCATGTCTCCATGGGATCATGGGATTGTAATGGCATCCGCCGCCCAACACCAAACCCTTGTGCAGTGTCTGTGCACCAGCGCGCTTGCATTTTCATGCCTGTTGCCTTTTCCATTGTTTTCTTAGGGGGAACGAAGAATGACATAAACATAACAACTCGGAGGTCCGCGCGGATTTCTCGGATCGGCGCTGACCCCCCCTCCCTGGCGCGCTCCGCGCGCCAGGGGCGGCGCCGGAGGCGCCGCCAGGGTGCGCCAGCGCGGATCCGAGAAACCCGCACGGACCTCCGAGTTTATCTGTTTATGTCATTCTTCGTTCCCCTATTCATCATTTCAGCGGATTTCTTGCCGATGCGCCGCCTAAGCGCGGTTTCTTGCGTGGTGCGAGGCGTCAGCAGGGACCTCCGTGATTCTGGAGGTCGGAAAGGCGTGTGGCATAAGGGCTGTTGTGCCTATCGTGGACATGGCGATGCTATCTACGATTGATAACCTCGCCAGATCCAGCATTGGCACCACACCCCTTTGCACCACACCCCTGTCCTACCCCCTTGGGGATCTTCTGACCCGGGTCAATCCAGACCCGGGCCAGTCAAGCCTTGCAGAATCCTGCAAATCCTGCAAGATCCTGCACCTGAACCCGGGTCAATGCGAAGGATCCTGCAAGATTCTGCAGGATCCTGCACCCAAGCCCCGGGTCAATGCGACCCTGCCCCTGCAGGATTCTGCAAGATCCAGCGCTCTGGCTGACCCCCGTTTGCATTGACCCCCGTCTCAAGGCTCCCGACCCCCAGAGCTATACCCTCATCCGGGGGGGGGGGGCGGATGGGGCGGCTCAAAGCTACACCGAAACTGACACACCTGGACCCGCAAAAATGACGGCCGCGACGCCCTCTCGCGAACCGCAAACGGCCAATTCGCGAATCGACGTGTCAGGGTAGGAGGTCTATCAACCTCCGGCTTTGCACCACACCCCCGCCCTGCCCCCAGAGTCACACCCTCCTCCGGGAGGGGGCGGGGATGGGGCACCAGCCGGCCGCCCGAGGTCCCCGGCGTGGGCGCTCCGCGCCGCGCTCTCGTGCGAAGCGTGGCTGCTGTCGTCTCGCCCTCGCGCCGTCCTCCTGGAGAACGGTGCGGCGAGAGACAGTGCGGTGAGGACTCCAGGAGGCCCACAGGAGGCCCCAAGAGAGGAAGAGGGAGAGGAAGAGCGGAAGCAACTTACGATGAACACGAGGAGAAGCACCCAGGCACGAACCGGAAGAGCGTGTAATACTTTTGTTTTGGGCTCTCGAAATCCTCGGGACACGCTACGACATTCTGTGCGCTCCTCGAACAATCACCAACCAGCACTGCTGGGCTGGCACCGTGGCGGGACTTGCCGCAGGCAGTCGGGCAATCGTGATCCAGGTCGCAACGCGCCGCCGATGCATCGGCGATGCGGCGCCGACACCCGACACAGTCTGACACAATCGACACGATCTGGCTCCATTCTTGGGGGTCCCAAACACGGTGCGGTGACAGACAGTGCGGCGACCTCGAAATCCGCAAAGACCTGACCGCACGGTCTGTCGCCGCACCGTCTCGGGGCCGTGTAGGCCCCCAGTCGTCAGAGACACCCTCACTCGGAGAACGTACGACGCAGCCAGGGTGGGGACCAAACCGGACAGAGACAAATCGGTGATCTCTGTGATCCAACGGCTCTGGAGGATGTATCGGGCGCCGCGGCCCTCTCCAAGCGTCCCGGAGCGACTCGTCCACGTCCCGCGGCCAGGGGAGCGTTGGAACGGCGTGTCGCGGCGGCGGCCCCAGCGACGCGCGGGGCCGTGCGAGCGGACAGCCCGCCGCTCCGCTCCGCGGGGCGGGGGGCGGGGCAGCTCGGCACGCGGACGGCACGGGACCGCGAAGTGGCTGCGGCGTCGCAGCGAGACGCGGTGGGCCAGAAGCGGCGGAGCGACGCGCGAAGCCAGAACTCCCGACCGCAGCTAACCTCGGGTCGGGCGAAGGGGGGGGATAGCAAAGGGGGGGGTTGAGAGTCAGCTCACGTAGCTGATTTTCCTGGCGCCTCCCGGCGCCGGAGGCGGCCATGTATCGAGGAATGGGCCGCTCGGTGGGGCCGAAACCAGCTGCATGCAGCAGATTTCGTACCCCCCCCTTTCCCAATCCCCCCCTTTCGTCGGCCCGATAACCAGCCTCGAACGTATCCCTATACCCCTGAGATGGGCGAGCAGAAAGCGACGACGATCTTGGGGAGCAGTCCTCAGAAACCGAGGGAGTCCTCAGGATCGGCATCGAGGTGAGATGATGCCAACCACAGGGAGGGGGGTAGTCCTTGCGCCGTCCTCCTGGAGAAGGGCAGCTCTTCGGCCCAGGCCGCAAAGCGCGGTTGTCTTCGCGCCCGCACGGGTACTGTGCATCATGTTGCACACTCGCAAGACTCCATCTGAACACCCATACTTCGGCATCGTGCGAATAGCCTAAACATCCAAGTGGGCAACAATTGGATTCCGAACGGACGGCCAGGGAGATGCTTCAAACTGGCATGCAGCCCCGCATGAGGACGACCCGAGCCGCCCACGCGGTGTGGCCACCGCACCGCCTGGGGGCCCACCGGCCAACCATACCTGGGGGGGCCGAAGGGCGGCGAGCTCCGGCCGCCCTGCTCCCCAGGCTCGGGCGGTGGCAGAACTGGGCTTAGTGGGACCTGGTCTAGTGATGTGTGCTGGGGGAAGCCCCCCCCCGCCCTGTTCCACTAAACGGAACTGCCGTCACCCGAACAAAACACCAGCTACGGCAGACCTGGCTTAGGCTTAGTGCTTCTGGCCAATTCAGGGGCTCCGGGGCCCTGCTGCTGACCGTGTCCCCCCTTGCCTGGGGTCATACCCGTAACAGGCCTCGGCCGAGCTCCCTCGAGCGAGGTGCCGGTGCCCCGCCGTGGGCCTCGAGGAGGCTCCCTCCCGCTGCTCGCTGGCTCTTGCCTTGCCGTGGGTACAGTCTTAAAGAGGGCCTGTCCCTCTACAGGAGGAATATTCAAAAATAGTCAACAAATAGTCTCGGGACGAAGTTTTGAATATTTTTGAGCTAGTTCTGAATATTTGTTGGGTCTTTTTTACTTTTCGTCCAAAATCCCCCTGTAGGAGGACCTGCCTAAGTACACTCAGAAGGCCGGGGGACTTCCGAACCTTCTGAGAAGGCCGCCCCTTCTCCCTTCCCCCGTGGGCTTGCCGCCGAGGTACAGTCGAGGCATGGCCCGAGGACGTGGGTCGAGAACGTGGGCCCGTGCGCCGAAGGCCCACGGTCCACGGAAATGTGGGATGCCCCAGACGACGAACGCTGAAAGAGTGGAGGGCCCAGACTGGACAAGCGCGTTCCACTACAGTAGGTGCCCGACCACAAGAAACCTTCCACAAGAAACCCAACCCTGAAACCCCAAGACGTCCCTTGATTTTTGGCGTGGGAAAGTCACGCCTTCCGTAGCAAAACCATGGAAACCCAAGCAATCCAGGGCACCCTGGAGGCAAGCAGGGTGTTTCTTGGCATGGACCCCCACTGTACAGTCGAGGCATGGCTCGAGGACGTGGGTCGAGAACGTGGGCCCGTGCGCCGAAGGCCCACGGTCCACGGAATTGTGAGATCCCTCAAATTGAAGAATAAAAGACCGCCCCTACCCTGGGTTACAAGTTCGTGGTCAATACATCACCTGGGAGCTCCCACAGGCAAGAGAGCCGCCAGGACGCCGCGCGGCACGCGCGATACGTCAGGTTTAGCCTGTCAGCCCATAGGAGGTTCAGAACACAGCGCCTCGTTAATCCAGGGTAGTGGCGTTTTCTACGCCCTTGACCAAACGACGAACGCTCAAGGAGTGGAGGGCCTAGACTGGACCAGCGCGTTCCACTACTCGCAAATCAACTACTCGCAAATGGCCTGGATCCGCCGTAGTGGTTTACGATCAATCACGTTAGGGAAGGCCTGCTTTTTGTCCGTATGTTTGCGAGTAGACACTTTGCGAGTAGTGACACGCGCTCGGCGACAGACGCAAAGAACATGAGGGCACCCCTCCAAAGCCAGGGTTGTTCGTGACCCTCCTGCCAGCTGCACAGGACACAGGGCGAGGCGGCACCACAACCACCTCCCGCGCGAGGCGCCAGGGAGGGTGGATGCTCCTCCTGGTGTTAGGTCGGGCGTGTCCCCCTACAGGCGGACTTTGGGCCAAAAATTAAAAATACTCAGAACATACACCCAAATGACCAAAAAATACAAACAAATCGCCCTCCGACTATGTTTGGACTATTTTTGAATATTCCTCCTGTAGAGGGACGTGGTCGACTTAATTCGAAACATCCCCCCACTCCCAGCTCGGGCAGGCATCGTGACCCCTCGCTGGAGGTGGCCCCTCCTGGTGGTGCTTGTTGACGGCGCGCACAAGGGGGTGGAGGGAGGGGGAAAAGCTTCTTAGAAACACCCCTGCTTCTTAGAAGGCGCCGGCCTTACTCTACAGATAAGGCCAGCGCCTTCTAAGAAGCAGGGGTGCTTCTAAGAAGCCCTCCCCCCTCCCCCCCCTTTGCGCGTGGCTGAGTGGCCCCTCTTGGTGGTGCTGGCGGTGGCTGTGTCGCCCCTCTTCCTCCGAGGTGTCATCGCTTCTGCAGCAGGGGCCTCCCTGTAGGGGGGAGCCGCGGCCAGCCCCCCTCACCCTCCATCCCCACTGGCATGGCCTTGGCCTCCCTGGCTGTCCACTTCGGGTTTCGAGGAGGCGTGTCCCCAAACGAGAGGTTGGGATGGTGGGCTGAGATGCCATGGCCCAGTGGAGATGGAACTCCCCCTCCCCCTGAAGCTCAGGGCTCTAGCGCCCCGCACCAAGGCCGAACGACGCAGCGAGATTGAAAAATCAAGGCCAGTGCCCAAGGCAGGGCATGCAGGCGCGGCGAGGCGGTGTCGACCAGAGCCGCCACGCTGCTCTCGGCAAAGCTGGAAAAATGCACAGCTTCGGACAGAGGCCGCCGCTTGCATGCGGGCGGGCGTTGCCTCTCCAGGAAAGGGCATGGCAGGCCTCGCCCTCTGCCCCCCCCCCCCCACCCCATTCCCTCCCGAGGGCGTGGCGGGCCTCGCCCTCTGCCCCCCCCCCTCCCTCCCTCCCTCCCGTCCCCCTTCCCACCTTCGCCGTCTCCCCGGCCTGCTCTCCTGCTCTCCCCCAGGCCTCCCCCATCCCTCTGCCCCTCTGTCAACTGAGACGTGGTCCTTACCAAATGTTTCACCGGCCCGTGCTCCTTTTTTTGTTTTCCGTTTGGCCCTGCCAGGGAGGGCATAGGAGGGCCCTTCAGACATGTTTAGGTAGTAACGTGACTACGCCAAGAAGAAACGCTCACCCGACCTATCTTTACAAGCATGGGCCCACAGCGACATCCTCACATGCACTGCCATGTGCCCTTGAGGATTGGCTCCGCGGTTATTCGGAGACACACTTAATGACGTGTCCTTCCATAGACAGCGAATGGTGCAAATGCTCTCTGACACCATGAGACGGCACAAACAATCCGGTATTGGCCAATGTGGTGCCACGCGGTGTCTGGCAGAACCTCTGGCGCGCAATATGTAATACAACATGTGGAATGCAGACCGACCGGGGGAATCGCGATTTCGTGCCGCGCGGGGTCGGGTGCAACCCATAGCGCGCAACCAATGAAATGCAGGCTGACGGAAACAATCATGATGTGTTGGCCCGCAGGGGGCTGGCGCAACCTATGGCGTGCAACCTATAGCCCAACCTATGGAATGTAGGCCGGGGAAAAGAACGAGTTGGTGTCGCGCGGTGCTTGGCGGAACCTATACCGCGCAACATGTGGCTCAATACATGGAACGCAGACAGACTGCGGAAATCGCGATTTGGAGGTTCACAAGGTCTGGCCGAACCCATGGCGTGCAACCTGTGGCGCAACCATTGGAATATAAACAGACCGAGGGGGTCGCGGTTTGGTGCCACGCAAGGTCTTGCGCTACCTGTAGCGTACAACCTAGAGCACACTCTACCGAATAAACCGTACCTGTACATTGCGATGTAAGGCCAGGGTAGTCTGGCGCAGACTATGGCTCGCCACCTATGGCGCAAGGTATGGAACATATGCAGACTGGGAGTTGCGATGTGGCGGCATTCGGGGCCTGACGCAACCCATGGCGCGCCACCCATGGCACAACCCGACTTGGACAGTTGGAGGAACAAACAACGACTTGGTGCCGCACAGGCTCTGGCAAACCATGTGGCGTGCAGTATGTGGCGCAACCTCTGGAATGTGGGCGAAACTTGGTAATCACGAGTTCGTGCCACGCGGGGTCTGGCGCAACATGCGCGCAACCGATTGCGCAACCCATGGAATTTAGCTAGACCAGACAGGTCAAGGATGGGTCCCATGCCGGGCCTGGCGCTACCTAGAACGCGCAACCTATGGCGGCTGCCTGGATCGCTACCTACGTAATGTACACCGGTCGTGGGAATCGCGACTCTATGCTATGCGGTGTCTGGCGAAACCTGTGGCGCACAAGCAAAGGAAATGGCGATGTTATACCATGTGGGGTCAGGCGCATCCGCGCAGCCTGTGGAACGCACACAGACCTAGCAATCACGAGTTGGCGGCCCGCCAAGTCTGACGGAATCTAGACACAACCCATGGAATGTGCGCAGACGCTATACATCGCGATTTGGTGAGTGCGGAACGTCAGGCGAAAATCATGGCGTGCAACCTGTGCCGCAACCTATGTATGTAGACAGACGGAGGAAATCACGATTCGGTGCTACGCGGGGGCCTGGCGCAACCTATGACGCAACATACGGAATGAATGTGGACAGGCCAAGGCGATCGCGATCTGGTGCTGCACGCCAGGGGTCTGAAATATATGGCGCACCTTGCGCCGTAGCCGATCAAGTGTACACAGACGGTCGAAATCGCAATTTTGTAGCCCGAGGAAAGTCTGGCGGAATGACTGGCGCGCAACACGCACACACAGCGAAACCTGTAGAGTGTAGACAGATTAAGGCAATCGCAATGTGGAGCCATACGGGGGGGTTCTGGCGCAACCTATGGCGCACAACCTACGGCGCAAAACCATGAAATGTTCCCTGGCCAACCAATCATGTAGGGGCTTTTATCTGTATTTCGAAGATGCACCAAATGAGGCAACGAACGAGTCCGTTGCCCTCGGTGAGTACCGCAGAACCTATGGCGCAACCTGTGGCACATCAACTGGGGCAACGGATCGCGTGGTTGCTCACGGGGTGTCTAGCGCAACAGATTGGGCAGCTCCCTACGGTCTCGAGGTGCACCATATGCAATATGCTCCTTACGGTCTCGAGGCAGGGTGAAGGTCTTGAGCAATTGACAACTTCGGGCAAGTGTTTTTCTCAACCATCCTGTGGTGTTAGGCCCTTCTTTTGAAGAGGCAGCACCCCGTGCCTGCGTCTCTCACTCACGCTTCTCCTACACCCCCTCCCTTCCCCATCACCATCATCATCATCATCATCATCATCATCATCATCATCATCATCATCATCATCATCACCATCATCACCATCATCATCAGCATCATCATCATCGCCATCATCATCATCATCATCATCATCATCATCATCATCATCATCATCATCATCATCATCACCATCACCATCATCACCACCACCACCACCATCATCATCATCATCATCATCATCATCATCATCACCATCATCATCATCATCATCATCATCAGTATCGCCATCCTCAACACCATCGGCATCATCATCAGCATTATCAGCATCACCATCAGCTGTATCATCATCAGCATCAACAGCAGCATCAACATGCCCAGCATAATCATCCTCATCGCCGTCATCATCACCATCATCGTCATCTTGATTACTGCCCTCACCACCATCATCGACACTTATTTCGGCACACCCCTCACACGTTTCGTGGCCCCAAGGGGAGATCCACCCACAACCCCGCAAACACCGTCCACATGCGTCCTCGCCACCTATGTCGGCACACCTCTCACACGTTTCGCAGGAGCTTCACGCCTGGAGGGCGGGCCGTCTTCAAATGTGGCTCTCGCCTTTGCGCCGCGCGCACTCGTCCCAAACATTTGTAAAACTTTCACGGATTGAGGGTGGGTCGTTTCAAACTTTGGCTCTGGCCTTGGCAGCGAGCAAACTCGACTTAAGCAATTCCAAGAGCTTCATGGGCGGAGGGCGGTTCCTTTTCAGAATGTGGTTTTCGCTGTGGCGCCGAGAGCATTCGTTTTAACAATTTGCAAAGCTTCACGGATGAAGGGCGGCTCCTTTTCAACATGTGGTTATCGCCCTAACGTCTCGAACCTTCGTTTTAAATGGTTAACATTCCAGAAATGGTGTTGTGGCACAAATTCGGATTGTCAGAGCGCACCAGGTACTTGTATTCGCGGTGCCGAAATCCCAGGATCGTGATCTCGCACGAGTCAAGATCGTCCAAACGCAAGAGTACCGTTGGTTCGCGGCGGTCCCAGGAATGGGGACCTGGCGCAATTCAGGATTTTCAAATTGTCTTCCAACGGGACACTTCCCTCAGTGAACATGAATCCTTGTACGGGCCTATGAAAAGAGAGCTTGGAGGGAGGGTGTAATGCGATATCGTTGATGGGTCTTGGGTGTATGCTGGTTATACCTTCGCCTCCTCCTCCTCCCCACACCCCCTCCTCGCGTCCTTCCCCCCCGTCCTCCTCGTCGCTCCCCCTCGTCCTCCTCCCTCGCCCTCCTCCTTCCCCTCCTCCTCCCTTTCCCCGCCCCACTCCGCCCACCACCCGGCCCGTCCCCTGCCGCCCGGCCCCTCGCGGCAGGCTGTGCCTGCCCGGCCTTCACCTCGACGCGGCCCGGGCCCGCTCGGCCGTGCTCTCGCCTGGCGGGCGGCAAGGACGCGGGGGGAAGGGGGGGCCCGAAATCCCGGTACTGCCATTCTCGCTCACGCTAGGCCCTCTCGGCTGGGCTTCGGGCCCCGGGGCTCTCACAGATCGATCTGGCTCGGAAGAGTGCGCAGGAAGATTTCGGTAGGTGAGCGTTTTTCCCTACCCAGGCTCTGCCTAGAGGGTTCGTACTCTCTTTCTTAAAGGGGCCGGGCAGTGCACACCGCCCCGGGCGGTTCCCCCAGTATTCGCCCCGCGGTTCCCCCAGTTGCGCCCCCTTGGCATAGCTTTGCTTATCTCATCTTAGCTTAGCCTAGCTTAACTTAGCCTAGCTTAGCTTCGCTTCGCTTCGCCTAGCCTAGCTTAGCTTAGCTGAACTTAGCTCAGCTTAGCTCAGCGCAGCATTAGTATAGCATATCAAGCCATAGCCTAGCATATCATAACATAGCGCAGCATAGCATAGCGCAGCATAGCATCGCATAGCATAGCATAGCGCAGCATGCCATAGCATAGCATATCATGGCATAACACAGCTTAGCTTAGCATCGCACAGCGCAGCATAGCATAGCATAGCGCAGCATATCATAGCATAGCATCACATAGCATAGCGCAACATAGCATAGCATAGCATAACGCAGCATAACATAGCATAGCATAGCATAGCGTAGCGCAGCATAGCATTTCATAGCATAGCCTAGCATAGCGCAGCATAGCATAGCATAGCATAGCATAGCGCAGCATAACATAGCCTAGCATAACACCGCGCAGCCGAGCGTACCCTAGCATAGCATGGCATATCATAGCATCACGCAGCATAGCGCAGCATAGCAAATCATAGCCTAGCATAGCATAACATAGCGCAGCATAGCATAGCATAGCAAAGCATAGCAGCACAGCAAAGGCAAAGCAACAGCAGCACCAACAAAGCAAAGCACAAGCAACGCAAAGCCGGACCTGCAGTGCTGAACAGCCTGAACAGGCAAAGCAACAACACAATCAAGCAACAACAAAACCAAAAGCAAAGCAAACGCAACAGCAAAAGCGAATGCAAAAGCAAAGGCAAAACAATGCAAATCAACATCAACACCAATGCGAAATTGTAGATGTATATGTAGATGTAGGTGTAGGTGTATATGTGGATGTAGGTGTAGATGTAGGTATATGTAGATGTAGATGTAGGTGTAGATGTAGGTGTATATGTAGATGTGTATGTGAGTCTCGCTTTTGATGTTGATGTAGATGTAGATGCAGGTGTAGATGTTAATGTAGCTGTCGGTGTAGATGTAGATGTTGCTTTCCTAGATGCTCCGACTCCCAGGTAGGGTCGCACTGTGATAATCTTATTCGGCGTTTCGACATTGGGCGGAAAGGGAGGGGCGGAGGGAGGGGGGGTCTGGCTCCAGACCTCTGCTTAGTGCGACTGTTTGCAAGAGTGCTGCCTCTGGGGGAGACACCCGCTCGAAACAGGCGCCAAAGAACCGCCAAGGTCTACTCCATGGGGGGGGGGGGGGGGGCCGCGCCGATCGGCAAAGCACTGAATAAACAAACGAACACCACAGTGATTCCGTTTCGACCCAGGGCTCTCGCCATCGCGGCAGGCCCACCGGGCGTCTCGTCGCTCGAAGCGGGGGGGGGGCCGCGCCGATCGGCAAAAGAATGCATAAGAAAAAGGATCACTATGGCGAGCCTCTCGCAATGCCGAGGTGCTCTCGCAGCGTCGGGCGTCGGGGGCCCTCCAGGGGGCGGGGCCGCCCGAGGCCCGAGAGCGCCAGGAGCGGGACGGGGGAGGAGGAGGAGGAGGGGGAGGAGGGAGGAGGAGGGAGGAGGAGGAGGAGGAGGAGGAGGAGGGAGGAGGGGGAGGAGGAGGGGGAGGAGGAGGAGGAGGAGGAGGAGGAGGAGGGGGGGAGAGGAGGAGGAGGTGGAGGAGGAGAGGGAGGAAGAGGAGGAGGAGGCGGAGGAGGAGGAGGAGGAGAAGGAGGGGGGAGGAGGAGGAGGATGAAGAGGAGGAGGGGGAGGCGGAGGGGACGCGTTGGGCGGAAGTGGGGGGTCGGAGGGCGTCAACGACACACGACAATTCAGGGGCACGCTTGTCGTCGGGCTTCGGAGAGGGGCCCGAGGCTTCTCTGGGCCCCCCGTGGCCATTGGAGGATCAGAAGCCTCCGTGGGGCACCTGCTGACAGAAGCAGAGCTCTTGCTACTGATTTGACGCGTCTCCACACCCACACTTGGCCTTGCACTGGTCCCGTCCTGGACCCAGGATCGGTGGCCTTTGATCCCCGGCCAAGTCAGGAGGGCGTGTGCACTGATCCTGGCCCCAGGTTGGGCCTGGCAAGGATTGATGTAGGTGTATCGTTGGCGTGGCGTCCTCGTAAAAGAGGGGAGGAAGCGCATGGGGAGGAGACGAGGAAAGGGTGGATCGCAATCTCACGTATTCGATTTGCCAGTCGGAGAATTTCGAATCGGTCCCCAGCCAACCGGATCGGAACACATCGGATCGGCAAGATGAGCCGGATCGGTAGGGTTGCAGAGACTCGACTTGATCGTGGTCGAACCCGATCGGTCGAAACGGGTCCTGGGAAGGGCGGATGGGGAGAGGACGGGCGGGGAGTGGGCGCTGGGGGCAGCCAAAGTCGGTCGTTGGCAGAACTCGTTTTAGTGGGACCTGGTTTAAACACGTGTGCTGGGGGGCGCCCTCGTCGCCCCGTTCCACGAACTGGAACTGCCGTTCACCCGAAAAAACATGCGTTACGGCAGACCTGGTTTAGTGATTCTGGCCAATCTAGGGGCTCCGGGGCCCTACCACTGACCGGGTCCCCTTACCTGGGATCCTTGCTGTACCCGACGAAGGCCACAGGTGAGAGAAAGTATGGAGACGGGGGGAACCATGTGCGGACACAGAGTGGCGAAGGGGACGGGGTAACGGATCGAGGGAACGAGTGCGCCGCGGGGGGCAAAGTCAAGGAATCCCCAGGAGGGCTCACGGTGCACCCCTGGAGGAGGAGGGAAAGAAAGCGAGGACCATGACCAAGACTGCACGCGGAAACGTCAGTGCCGATCTTGGTCAATTCGTGGATGATCCGTGCGACTTGGCGATGGTCAGCATGGACCATGACCAAGGTCGGCGTCGACAAGATCCCGCGACATCTTGACAGTGGTCATTTTCCCTCGAAGGGAGAAGCAGGGACGAGGAGCGGGAGCTGCCTCACGCCGCACTCGCGCTCGGCCTGGTGCGGTCCAGGCCCTCCTCTTATCCGTGGGGTGAGGCGCTCACGCGCGCGGGGCGAGGACGGCACCGACCGTCTCGGGGCCCTCTGCGCCCTGGCACGTGCGCACCTCCAGGCCCCCGATCCGGTAGGCGCGGAACCGCGAGCCCTCCTCGGTGACCTGGTCGAAGCTCGGCGCAGCCGCCCCGAGCGCCTCTGTGAGCTCGCCCGCCTGCTCCAGCAGGTCTGCCCGGGGCACCAGGCAGCGGCGCGGCTCCTGGGCGCGGAACGGCTCCTGCCACGAGGAGGGGAACAGCGCCCCGGCCTCCTTCTCCTCGAACTTGGCGCTGAAGAAGTGGCGCTTGCGCTGCTCCTGCACAGCGGCCTCCTCCCTGATGAGTGCACGCAGCTTCTCTGCGTGCGCACCGCAGGTGGGTGGGGGCACGAAGAGGTCGCCCTCCACGCGTCTGTCCGAGAGACGCGGGTTGAACACTGCGCGCAGCAGCTCGATGTCCTTGTCGCAGAACAAACTCTCCTCTGAGTCATCGATCATCTGCCAGAAGCTGGCGCCCATCGGAGGAGCTAAACCGACCTGCGAGAGGATCATCTCCGAGCTCTGCTCAGCCTCAGAGAGCTCGAAACCATCGAGGTTGAGATCCACGCCGCGCGGCACGCCGCCTGCACGCATGGACACTGCGGCACGCATCGCTGGGGTGCGCAGCCCGCCCGTCACGCTCGTTGCCATGGAGAGCGCCGCCGAGACGCGCGGCATCGGCCCGCGGGCTCCCACGCGAGCGAACTGCACCGAGGCGGACGCCGCCCTCGCGCCCACGGTGAACTTCTCCAGGCCGAACTGCACGCCGCGCGGCACGCCGCCTGCACGCATGGACACTGCGGCACGCATCGCCGGGGTGCGCAGCCCGCCCGTCACGCTCGTTGCCATGGAGAGCGCCGCCGAGACGCGCGGCATCGGCCCGCGGGCTCCCACGCGAGCGAACTGCACCGAGGCGGACGCCGCCCTCGCGCCCACGGTGAACTTCTCCAGGCCGAACTGCACGCCGCGCGGCACGCCGCCTGCACGCATGGACACTGCGGCACGCATCGCCGGGGTGCGCAGCCCGCCCGTCACGCTCGTTGCCATGGAGAGCGCCGCCGAGACGCGCGGCATCGGCCCGCGGGCTCCCACGCGAGCGAACTGCACCGAGGCGGACGCCGCCCTCGCGCCCACGGTGAACTTCTCCAGGCCGAACTGCACACCACCGTACACGCCGTGCATGCGCGGGTTGAGTTTATCCTCGTCAATGGTGCCATCTCTCACCTGAACCCTGGCGTGGTAGCGCTCGTTCCAGAGCTGGGGAACCTTCGTCACCTTCGACCCCTCGAAAGCGCTCGCCAGATTGAACCATGAGTCGTCCAGCTGCACCCCGGAATCGATGAGGTACTTTGCCAGAGTGGACGCCTTGGCCACCTCGCGAAGCTGGTTCACCACGCTGAGACGCTCGGCAATCAGGTCGAAACTCTGCGTGAAGGCCTCTGCGTACCTGGCCAGGGGGTGGTCCGGCCTGGTGACCTGCGCGTCCTCCATGCCGCTGCCAGACACCACCTGCTCCCGGGCCTCCACGCCCATCCGGATGTGCGGGACGAGCGCGTTGTCCCCCGACACGGCAACAGCAGCACCCCTGACCACGAACCACTCGCGCGCGTTCCAGTCCACGTCCTTCTCCCGGCCGTCGACGAGGTCGAGGCAGCTCTTCATGCCCACGACCGGCTGCGCGTGCTCCCCCATGGAGAGCTCCTTCAGGCGGTAGTCTGCCTGGAACATGACCTCGCCGAGGCTCGTGTCCGCCAGCCACGCGGGCTCGAAGCGCTTCTGCTGCATCGAGGCCGTGTCCGCGCCGTCCACCGGGTCCAGGGAAAAGAAGGGCTCGCAGCCGACCTCGCGCCGCACCCTCAGGGCGGTGGACAGGTACTCCAGGTTCACCGCGGCGGCGGGCTCCACGGTGGGGGCCACGCGGATGGATCCCGCCCCGTCAAGGACCAGCGCGCACATGAAGCTGGGCTGGGGCTCGCAGCCGAGGCCCACGGAGGCCATGCTGACGGGGATGTTCTCCGCCTTCCAGCCGATGCCGTGCTCCGCGCGCAGCTCCTCCTTCCGCTCGCGGTCCCTCTGCCTGCGCGACGCCTCCTCCTCGTTGAGCCTGCGGAGCTGCGCCTGGGCCTCGCTCCCCGCCTCGGCGCAGGCGGCCTGCAGGGCCCGCCTCAGCTCCGCCCTGGCCTCTCCGCTCGCGCATCCCCGCGGCTCCGCGGCGTCGCCTGCGCGCCACTCCAGGGCCTCCTGGTCCACGCCGGCCCGGGGTGCCTCCCGCTCCTCCTCGCCCACGGGCCCAGCCGAGAAGCGCGCGCCGTAGGCCAGCAGCACCTCCTCCTCCGGAGTGAGCGGGTCTGCCTCCTCGGAGGACGACCCCTCCGTGGTGGAGTCCTCGTCCGCGCCCCCCTCGACGACCGGGGCGACCAGCGCCTTGCCCTTGAAGCACGTGCTGACCCAGCCGGTCGCGGGCCCCTCGCCCCGGACGAGCTCGAAGCGGAGGTGGCCGCCCTCGTGCTCCAGGGCCCTCACCACGGCGCCCGTGGAGAGGAGCTGCCCGAGCTCGGGCGCCGAGATGCCGCTCCCCTCACGCACGGCGAGTCCACCCTTCAGCGGGAGGCCTACGCTCTCTGGCACCGCCACCCACAAGATCACAGGGGGGGGTAACTACCTCAATCGGGAGCGCCTGGCCCACGGTCCTGGTGCAAGTGGTGGTGCACGGCCAGGCCCCTCGGGCGGCCTGAATGTGCCCTGCCCTAGCACCTCCACGATCGGGGGTCGGGTTTCCACGGTGGAGGCGGCTCCATGGCCACGGGTCTTGATGGTGGCGGTGTCAACGCGTACGCCTCCGGCCTTGGCCCCGGCGCCCACTACGGTCCACAGCTCGCCGTCCACCATTGCGCCTGCTCCCGACAGAAGAATTCTGACGGTGTCGCGGGCCTCCAGGGCTTCCGACCTCAAAGCCGAGCAGTTTGAGCCAAAATGGCTGCGAAGGGGGGCCAGACCACACTGCTTGCATGAGGTTCCTTGTCCATCCTCCACCGCCCACCTCTGCTCCTGCACTGGATGCCGAAGCTTCGCCGAGGATGCGGGTGGGCGTGGGCGGGGAACGGGAGGCGAGGGCAGGGCAGGATGGAGGGCGCACGGTGGGAAGGACGGCGACGGGAGGGCGACGTGAGGGGCGGGGAGGGGGGGGTAAAAGATGGGAAGGGGGAGGGGAAGGGGGGGCCTGAGTGGAGGAGACCGCGCAGAATGGGCGGACGGTAGCACGGCGGGCGACGGGAGAGCGGGCAAGGACAAGCCAAGCGCGCTCGCGCCGCGTCTGACATCCTGCCCCCTCCCACTCGTCATTTCCCGTGGCGCTGCATCGTTGTCAATTCGCCGACTGGGGTGTCCGTGTGCTAGAGGACCCTGTCCCCTAAGCGGAAGTGTCGAGATCCAGCCCGCTCTTTGCTGTGCAGTCGGGCACGGGTGCCTTTGTTTTTGCAATAGAGACGTGGAGGTGGATAAAGGCGGAAAAGGCGGACGAGGAGCAGGAACAGGAGGAGGAGGAGGAGGACGTGGAGTAGGAGGAGTGACGCTGCGGGTGAAGCTTCGCCCACCTCTCGCGCGAAAGAAAAAGAGGAGGAGGGGGAGTTGGAGGAGGAGGAGGAGGAGGAGCAGACACGGTGGCGAGAGAGGGGAAACTGAGGGGAACGGCAACGACGAGGAAGGACTCGGATCCAACAATGAGGCCCGCACTGGAGCGGGGGCCCCAGCGCTGCAGCGGGGGCACCCGCTTTGAAAGCCCGAGCACGCTCCGATCGAACCATTCGAGGAGCAACACGCACGTGCTGAAATCCTGTATGTGAGCACGAACCCGCTGGGCATGTCAGAGGCGACGGGAGAATCGTGCTCGTGCTGCGTCATCGTGCAGTGGGTCAAGGATCATGGAAGAGAGGTCTGGGGGTCCGAAGGGGTCGGCGTGGGGGCGTGAAGTGTGCGTGGGGTCTGCGCGGCCTGGGAGGGCGAGTGGGTCAGTGGGTGGGCGGTCTGGGAATTCTCGGCAGTCTGCTGGGAGAACAAAAAGGTACAGGTACCGATGCTCCCTGGACTTCGCCTGGGATGCGATCAGATCAAGGCTTCGAGGTGAAGTGCTGATGCTGATGGTGCTGCTCCTCCGTCTCCTCGTCCTGCACTCTCCTGATCTCGGGGATGAACAGAACCCCCTTTCGTAAAACGTGGTTTTAGCGCAAACGACCTCGGGCCCAAACCTGGCGGGCGCAAGCCTGGAAAACGACGGCTGCGGCGCCCACTCGAGAACCGCAAACGGACAATTCACTAATCGACGTGTCAGGTTGGAGATCCTGTCCACCCCCGATCCGAATCATTCCCACAGTCGAAGCAAGGCTTAGGTCGGGCGTGCCCCCCTACAGGCGGATTTTGGACGAACAATAGATCGTCAAACATGGTAGGAAAATGTTCCCCAGACTATTGTTTGACTATTCTTCAATGTTACCCCTGTAAAGGGACAGACCCGCCTTAAAGCAGGGTCACAAGAACATGGCTCAAGAACATGGCCCCCTGCGCCGAGAGACCAGGGCCCCGTGGAGATTCGCCCATGCCGGATAGCGCTCCCAGCTGGAAACAGCCAAATCACGAAGAACACGCTCCGAGCTTCTTAATACGCGTCGGGGGGGTACCCCCCCGACAAGAAGCGTCGGGGGGATACCCCCCGACGAGGGTCAACCTCGCCTCGTCGTCGCGCCACGACGGGGGCCGGAGCGCCTTCGGCGCGCGGTGGCTGCCCGCGACGGGAATCGATGTGGGGCTGTCGGCGGGGGTGACGCCCCCCCGACGCTTATTCAGAAACTCGGAGTAAGGGTAACTACCCCAACAACATCAAGGATGTGTTACCCTCGTGGCAGTTCCCTGACACGGAACGTGGCGCTCCCCTGGTACCTGGAGGGCCCCAAAGGCGCTGCAGAAGCATGCGAGGCGAATGAGTGCGTCGCGGGGGACGCGTCCAAGTTATCCCGAGGACGGTTCACGGTGCACACCTTGGAAGAGGAGGGATTGATAAAGGAGGAAAGGGAGGGATAAGGAGTAGGGAGGAAGGGGATGATGATGATGATGATGATGATGATGATGATGATGATGATGATGATGATGATGATGATGATGATGATGATGATGATGGTGATGGTGATGGTGATGGTGATGGTGATGGTGGTGGTGGTGGTGGTGATGATGATGATGATGGTGATGATGATGATGATGACGATGATGATGGTGATGGTGGTGATGATGATGATGATGATGATGATGATGATGATGATGAGAAGGAGGAGTAGGAAGATGAGGAGGAGGGAGAAGCAGGGACGAGGAGCGGGAGCTGCCTCACGCCGCACTCGCGCTCGGCCTGGTGCGGTCCAGGCCCTCCTCTTATCCGTGGGGTGAGGCGCTCACGCGCGCGGGGCGAGGACGGCACCGACCGTCTCGGGGCCCTCTGCGCCCTGGCACGTGCGCACCTCCAGGCCCCCGATCCGGTAGGCGCGGAACCGCGAGCCCTCCTCGGTGACCTGGTCGAAGCTCGGCGCAGCCGCCCCGAGCGCCTCTGTGAGCTCGCCCGCCTGCTCCAGCAGGTCTGCCCGGGGCACCAGGCAGCGGCGCGGCTCCTGGGCGCGGAACGGCTCCTGCCACGAGGAGGGGAACAGCGCCCCGGCCTCCTTCTCCTCGAACTTGGCGCTGAAGAAGTGGCGCTTGCGCTGCTCCTGCACAGCGGCCTCCTCCCTGATGAGTGCACGCAGCTTCTCTGCGTGCGCACCGCAGGTGGGTGGGGGCACGAAGAGGTCGCCCTCCACGCGTCTGTCCGAGAGACGCGGGTTGAACACTGCGCGCAGCAGCTCGATGTCCTTGTCGCAGAACAAACTCTCCTCTGAGTCATCGATCATCTGCCAGAAGCTGGCGCCCATCGGAGGAGCCAAACCGACCTGCGAGAGGATCATCTCCGAGCTCTGCTCAGCCTCAGAGAGCTCGAAACCATCGAGGTTGAGATCCACGCCGCGCGGCACGCCGCCTGCACGCATGGACACTGCGGCACGCATCGCCGGGGTGCGCAGCCCGCCCGTCACGCTCGTTGCCATGGAGAGCGCCGCCGAGACGCGCGGCATCGGCCCGCGGGCTCCCACGCGAGCGAACTGCACCGAGGCGGACGCCGCCCTCGCGCCCACGGTGAACTTCTCCAGGCCGAACTGCACGCCGCGCGGCACGCCGCCTGCACGCATGGACACTGCGGCACGCATCGCCGGGGTGCGCAGCCCGCCCGTCACGCTCGTTGCCATGGAGAGCGCCGCCGAGACGCGCGGCATCGGCCCGCGGGCTCCCACGCGAGCGAACTGCACCGAGGCGGACGCCGCCCTCGCGCCCACGGTGAACTTCTCCAGGCCGAACTGCACGCCGCGCGGCACGCCGCCTGCACGCATGGACACTGCGGCACGCATCGCTGGGGTGCGCAGCCCGCCCGTCACGCTCGTTGCCATGGAGAGCGCCGCCGAGACGCGCGGCATCGGCCCGCGGGCTCCCACGCGAGCGAACTGCACCGAGGCGGACGCCGCCCTCGCGCCCACGGTGAACTTCTCCAGGCCGAACTGCACACCACCGTACACGCCGTGCATGCGCGGGTTGAGATCATCCTCGTCAATGGTGCCATCTCTCACCTGAACCCTGGCGTGGTAGCGCTCGTTCCAGAGCTGGGGAACCTTCGTCACCTTCGACCCCTCGAAAGCGCTCGCCAGATTGAACCATGAGTCGTCCAGCTGCACCCCGGAATCGATGAGGTACTTTGCCAGAGTGGACGCCTTGGCCACCTCGCGAAGCTGGTTCACCACGCTGAGACGCTCGGCAATCAGGTCGAAACTCTGCGTGAAGGCCTCTGCGTACCTGGCCAGGGGGTGGTCCGGCCTGGTGACCTGCGCGTCCTCCATGCCGCTGCCAGACACCACCTGCTCCCGGGCCTCCACGCCCATCCGGATGTGCGGGACGAGCGCGTTGTCCCCCGACACGGCAACAGCAGCACCCCTGACCACGAACCACTCGCGCGCGTTCCAGTCCACGTCCTTCTCCCGGCCGTCGACGAGGTCGAGGCAGCTCTTCATGCCCACGACCGGCTGCGCGTGCTCCCCCATGGAGAGTTCCTTCAGGCGGTAGTCTGCCTGGAACATGACCTCGCCGAGGCTCGTGTCCGCCAGCCACGCGGGCTCGAAGCGCTTCTGCTGCATCGAGGCCGTGTCCGCGCCGTCCACCGGGTCCAGGGAAAAGAAGGGCTCGCAGCCGACCTCGCGCCGCACCCTCAGGGCGGTGGACAGGTACTCCAGGTTCACCGCGGCGGCGGGCTCCACGGTGGGGGCCACGCGGATGGATCCCGCCCCGTCAAGGACCAGCGCGCACATGAAGCTGGGCTGGGGCTCGCAGCCGAGGCCCACGGAGGCCATGCTGACGGGGATGTTCTCCGCCTTCCAGCCGATGCCGTGCTCCGCGCGCAGCTCCTCCTTCCGCTCGCGGTCCCTCTGCCTGCGCGACGCCTCCTCCTCGTTGAGCCTGCGGAGCTGCGCCTGGGCCTCGCTCCCCGCCTCGGCGCAGGCGGCCTGCAGGGCCCGCCTCAGCTCCGCCCTGGCCTCTCCGCTCGCGCATCCCCGCGGCTCCGCGGCGTCGCCTGCGCGCCACTCCAGGGCCTCCTGGTCCACGCCGGCCCGGGGTGCCTCCCGCTCCTCCTCGCCCACGGGCCCAGCCGAGAAGCGCGCGCCGTAGGCCAGCAGCACCTCCTCCTCCGGAGTGAGCGGGTCTGCCTCCTCGGAGGACGACCCCTCCGTGGTGGAGTCCTCGTCCGCGCCCCCCTCGACGACCGGGGCGACCAGCGCCTTGCCCTTGAAGCACGTGCTGACCCAGCCGGTCGCGGGCCCCTCGCCCCGGACGAGCTCGAAGCGGAGGTGGCCGCCCTCGTGCTCCAGGGCCCTCACCACGGCGCCCGTGGAGAGGAGCTGCCCGAGCTCGGGCGCCGAGATGCCGCTCCCCTCACGCACGGCGAGTCCACCCTTCAGCGGGAGGCCTACGCTCTCTGGCACCGCCACCCACAAGATCACAGGGGGGGGTAACTACCTCAATCGGGAGCGCCTGGCCCACGGTCCTGGTGCAAGTGGTGGTGCACGGCCAGGCCCCTCGGGCGGCCTGAATGTGCCCTGCCCTAGCACCTCCACGATCGGGGGTCGGGTTTCCACGGTGGAGGCGGCTCCATGGCCACGGGTCTTGATGGTGGCGGTGTCAACGCGTACGCCTCCGGCCTTGGCCCCGGCGCCCACTACGGTCCACAGCTCGCCGTCCACCATTGCGCCTGCTCCCGACAGAAGAATTCTGACGGTGTCGCGGGCCTCCAGGGCTTCCGACCTCAAAGCCCCTAAACCAGAGCAGTTTGAGCCAAAATGGCTGCGAAGCGGGCGCAGACCACACTGCTTGCATGAGGTTCCTCGTCCATCCTCCACCGCCCACCTCTGCTCCTGCACTGGGTGCCGAAGTTTCGCCGATGATGGGGGTGGGCGGGGAACGGGAGGCGAGGGCAAGGCATGATGAAGGGCGCACGGCGGGGAGGATGGCGACGGGAGGGCGACGTGAGGGGTGTGGGGGGGGGTGGGATGAGAACGGGGAGGGAGGGCCTGAATAAGAGGGGCGGCGGGAAACGGGCGGACGGCAGCACGCGTGGCGAGGGGAGAACGGGCAAGGACAAGCTGGGCGCACTCGCGACACACGCGACATCCTACCGATGACCCTCATCCCCAACCGGCAGCTTCAGGATCGGACCCGTCGTTTACGGCACAATCGGGGCGAATAGGTGCCTTTGCGCATGAGAGGAGGAGGAGCAGGAGGAGGACGATGATGATGATGACGAGGAGCCAGAGACTACTGACTGACTGACAGTACCTGCATCGATGCCGAATATGGATCACTGCTTCTCTCATGCACCGAATAGCCTGGTGAGGAAAAAACGTACCCTTAGGTTTAAAGAAAAACCAGGAGGCCTTGTTGCACATTCGGGAACGCTGGGCCACCATCGGCCCTACTAAAGTGCCGACGTGACACAGCAGGGCCGTTCGGGCACGGGGGCGCATTGAAACTGATCTGCCGCCCCTGACTTCCTTTTGCGAACTTTTCCTGCGAAGCGCTGCTAGTCTCTCCTCTCCCACGAGGCCTCTCAGTGAAAAGGGCGCGAGACGGAGGACGGAGGCTCCAGAGGGGGCGAAGGACGGAGGGTGGGTTCCCTGGCAGACCTGCTGCGCTGCCTACTGCTGATGTTATGGACACGGTGCTTCTCTTCTACTTGCGTCGAATCGCATGGGCAAGCCCTCCTACTGGAGCCTTGCCTGGCATCTTCGTCATGCCCGCCGCCCGCATGGACAGAGCCATGGGCCTGGCGATCGTCGCGTGGATGTGCTTCGCGCTGCAGTCCAGCAAGAGCGGGTGCGCCCAGGCGGTGTCCAGTTCGTCCTCCTCGACCAGACTCCCGCCCGCTGGCCAGTGGTCCTCGGCCGCGAAGTTGGTCCTGCATATCGGCTACGAGCCCGTCTTCGCGTGGCAGCCCCTAACACGGCACGAGTGGCAGACATCCTCCATATCCGACGGCTTGCCGTTGCCTTCTACTGATGCCTTGTGGGGCCTGGCGGCGGCCCTGAACAACATGCGAATTCTCGGGCTTGCCTTCTACGTTGGTGTCCATGAGGGACTCGAGCATGGTGGCGAACGCGCGCAGGTATGGACTGCCTAGCTGGTGTCCGCTGCAGTCGTTTGTCTTTGTTCACCGAAAAAGACAACACCTCATTGTCGGAAATAGAGGTCGCCTTCTTCATGTTTCTGGTCGCAAGGGGGCCCGCTGGGGACTTGAAGTGCGCGTCGTTGGCCCTGTCTCTCTCTCTCTCTCTCTCTCTCTCTTGTTTTTTTTTTTTTGTTTCTCTCTCTCTCTCTCTCTCTATTTCTCATCCTGGCCTCGAGCTGGAGGGTCAATTTCCCCCCCAGGCTGGCGGTCCCCGATGTCCCCTTTCCTGCCGCGCATGTGCCCCGCCGCGCTCGGCGGCTCGATGCCCTGCGCTGCCTTCAGCCTGTTCGGCATCGAAAAGAAGAATGCGCGTGCCCGGATACTGCCCCAAGCGTCCTCGAACACACTGCTTATCCAATAAAGCAAGCGTCGGGGTGCACCGAGTGCACGCGAGCTCCGCGCGCAGGGTTCCGCGCGCTGAAGTCTGTCACGCGTCCTCTATGTTTGATGGCTGCCGCTTGGTCGCATCGCGCCGTCTCTCCGCCCGCAAATGCGCCATGGCAGAGCAGACGGTAATCGGGCAGAGCCACCGCATAGAGCTCAGTGGCGCAAGCAGGCTCCAGCAGGGGCGCTCGCTCTGCACCTGCCCCAACACGGGCCCTATTCACGCGAGCCCTAAGCGCCTTCCTACGCATCGAACTGTCGCCGCAGATCGCACAGACTTCCCCGGGTTAGCCCCCAGGGAAGGGCAGCGTGCATTTCAATCTCGAGCTGCCCCGGCCCCGACGGCGGGATCGCCGCGCAAAGCTCCTTGGGCCTGAGCTGGGCAACGTCGATTTTCAGGAGAACATCTTGAGCTTCGCCCGAAAATAACCTCAAACATTTGCCCTCAAGTCCAGACTAAAGTTCTTCACCCTGTTCCACCTCAACAAGCGCTGGCACATCGTGCCAAAACTGTTCGGTCCACGCGTGGGCCGAGGGGGGGACTTCGCCGTCGCTCGAAATCTCCACGTCGGCTGACTCACACTGTGCCTGACCTGCGAGAGCTGCTGCGACCAGGCGATGATCGCGCTGTTTCGCGACATTGTCTTGCAGCCACTCCGGGCGTCGAATCTTGAGCTCGACGAAGGCTGCAGATCTTCATATGGCGCTGTACTTCTAGATTGCTAGGCGTTCGTACTTGCTGACCCTGGCGTGGCGCATGTTTGCCACGTGGCAACGCGCGCGCGCGCTTGAATGCCAGCTGCTGCAGGGGCCCCAGGGGCTGCTTCGCGACGGGCTTCGCCGCGCCGAGGACGCGCGACTCCAGCCCCGAGAGAGCCGCGCTGGCATCCGCCCCCGCGAAAGTGATCCCCTTGAACCTCATGGCGACCTGTGCGGCTGTCCAGAATGGCCCCATCTTATACCAAGCTCTTTTGATCGCCTGGAGTCTGATATGCTTCTCGGCCGAGAAGCCGGCGTGAAAATGCTGCTGCCAGCCCAAAGGCACCTTGCCGCCGAGGCCGTTTCCCCCTCGAGCTCGAGGCGGCCGGCGTGAGGAGCGCGGTCGAACTTCGCCGCCTGCGGCGCTGCTCCCCGGACAAGGTTGAACCGCTTCTCTCCGTCTTGCGCCGCCCCTGCCCCCCCCCCGGCCCGGCGTCGAAGACTCTGTTCTTCCAGAACGTCACTCCCTGGGCGCGATGCTGATCGGCACCCGAAACTTTTCTCGCAACATCGTCGACGCGGGCCGAGGTGGCCTGGTCGACTGACTCTGCGCTGCGCGGGGCCTGGATGGCTTGGGCACCGTCGTGCGCAATGCTCTCGGACACGGGCCCTGGTCAAGGATCAAAGTGATTGTGGCGGCGACGCGCCCATATGTTTGGACGAGCAACTTCGCGGCAGCACGCGGTCCTGGCAGTGCCCCCATCTCGTTCGCCACGCGAGCGCCCCTGTCCATCTGAGACGACAGACGCACTGCTGTAGATGCGCTGCACGAACAGGTCCTCGCGCCCCTCCATCCGCTACGCCTTTGCGAACAATAGAACGCGTTGCTGGCGTCGCGGCGCCGCGCGACGCGTGCCACCCCTGCCCTCCGAAGATGCGCTGATCTGCGCTGTTGAACCAGCGCGGCGTCCTCTCGCCGTCGACGCGACATCCCTCCATGGGCCCAATGCTGGCAATGCTGCCCCCCCGCCCCCCTCTCGAGCGAGCGATGGCAAGACCTGCCCGGCCCGCGGGCTGCGATGATGGGGCCTTCCCCAGCTGCGCCGGGCATGTCGTCCTGTTTTGCCAGCGCGCAGCGCGATGCTTGATGCCGCGCAGCTGGCACGCGCACCGCCGCGCGGATACTCCTGCGCAACGAGTAGAGCGCCCCCTCGAACTCGGGCGCATGGACCCCCCCCCTCCTCCCGCTGAAGCCCCGGCCCTTCCGCGATGTGGACGGCGGTGCCAACTTGGCATGGCTAGTACTCGCAGCGCGCCACCTGGTGCCGGACATCTGGGCCGCGCTCTCTCCGCGACGGAAGCCTCGCGCATGCTTGTTTTCAACTTCTCCACCGTGGCCAACGCGCCCTCGCGCATGCTGTAATGATCTCTCATCTCGTCGTCCTCGCTCGGGCTGGCCCGCCCCATGCGCGACGGCGCGCGATTTTCAGCTCGCTTGCGTCCGTCGCTTTTTCCGGGGGCAACCTTCAGAAACCCGTCGCTTCTTCTCGCGCTCCACCACGCAGATGGGGCCTGGCTCGAGCACCTCCATCCACTCCTGGCGAATGAGACGTGGATATCCAGTGTGCGGCTGAGGCGCGAGACGTTGGCGCACCGATGCGCGCCCTTCCCCTCGGCCCCCTGCTAATTCCAGCCAGTGGCCGCGCTACTTTGCGAGCGTCGCAAGACTTTCTCATCCACCATGCCCCCAATAACCCCTCAATAAGATTCTCCGTCAACTGCCCGATGAACTGCTTCTTGTCTATGTGCGCGCCTCTAAGTTGCACTTCTCTGGGTAGTCAACTTCGCCCTAATTCGCCTTCCTCCTGGCAAGTAAGAACTCATAGAACCTCTACTTGTGTGCCAGTGAGTCCTCCCGCTTCTCAACATACCTAGGAGTCTCCCGCAACTGCTCGGCCGGTACATCTTGAACGAAGGGCATGGTGCCTGCATTGCGCTGGTCGGCATGTCCTTCCGACTCCCACTCCTCGAACGCGTTGCGATGCTGCGCTGGTGTCTCTTCCACTTGTTCCACAAATATCATCCGACCTGCGCGGCGCACAAGAACGGCATTGCACGCCTCCTGATTGTAATGGAGCGCCTGTGACTTCTGATGTTCGAACGCGTGCCGAAAAGACGTGAATACCGGGACTTGGTCCTTCGGCGTGCAGCATCTGACTTGCTGGAGCCGTCTTCCCTTGTTCCTGAACGCGAAGCACCCGCTAATGGTCTGGACCAACTGGCGTCGACAAGCAAAACAATCGATTCTCTTCACCACTGTCAAAGAATTTCCAGAATACGCAGCTCCATCGTCAAGGTACGCGTTGGCCAACACTAAGTCGTGCGCGTGGAGCGTCGACTTTTATTGGCGAAGATTCGATCCTTCTGCTGCTGCGGCGATCGTGCCTGTCCCTTGTGGACCCGACGCATCAATGCTACATTATGAAGTCGTATCGGTCCCTATCAGTGGTAGACACCGAGCTAGGAGGTCGTTGAAACAATCTTGCAACCATATCGTGAACTCTGTGGTGACGGCACTCTGTGGTGACGGCCGTGTGCTCAGCCACCGCTCCTTTTTCCCTTTGCTTCTTGGCGGGAAGTGGGTCGAGAAGAGCACGATGTCCTGCCGCCCCGGTTTGTATCTCACCATGAGCGCTCTGCCTTGCAGTCGCTTCGTGCCCTCGGCAACTCTCACGATGTTGGCTTCAGGAAGTCGTCTTCTGTGGGGCGCCACTGCCACTCCGCATGCATGATTGCCCTCTCTGCCGGAATCGTAGTGTATGACTACATGATTATGTGTGACATGTCTGGCTGGCCGTCCCCTGCTCCTCACTGTGGTGCCCTGAAGCATGATGAAATCGACTGGCTTGTACCTTGAGGAACGGTCATGAACCCTGGCGGGGGCGGAGGATGTGAGCGGTTCGTAGACTACAGCCCGCAGGCATCGCCAACCGACGCAGTTCCCACCCCGTGGCCCGTTCGTGCTTTCATGTTTGGAAATGCAAGGGGGAACCTTTGGGAGTGCTGTCCGCTGAAGCTGACTGGTATCTCCCGATCGACAGGGGCAACTGGAGGAGCAGGAGGAGAAACCGGAAGATGGTGAGGCAAATGGAAAAAGGATCATGAGTATCAGGGGATGACGGATGAGAAAAAAAGAGGGGGGCGGTAATGACAAAAGAATCGGATCCTGAACTGTGGCCCGTCTTGGGGTGAAGGCGCCACATCCTGACAAGTGGGCAGCGATGCAGCGGGAACACCATGTTTGAAGCGCCGAAACCGTTTCCATCGACACGCGTTTCGGAACTACAAATGCTTGACATCTGGAATGGAATCGCAACTCCTTCCGGCCAGCTCGAGCGCGCGTGCGGCCTGCCTCTGCCGCGCTGCGGCGTAAAACAACACATGCGAATTCACAGTGCGCGAGAGAGGCGGCGACACCGCTGGACACTCAGGGGATCGAGGAGGGTGGTATTCATACATAGAGCCAGGGCACCATGAAGACATAGGCCATGAAAAAGCTGGCTGGGAGATCCGACGGGGACCTGCACGGGAACGTAAAGCATCGTGGGGTCTGCACGGTCTGGGGGCGTTGACTGGGGGTCTGTGAATTTTCTAGCTTCCGTGGGACACGATCTGTCTGGAGGGACTAGGAGAATTAACGGGGTCGGAGGCGGCGGAGTCTCAGGGGTCATGGTTATCGATTGTCGCCCTCCTGCGGCTGATGCTGCTCCTCATTTTGCTCGACCTGTACAATCCTCGTCCCTTTTCGTGTTCCTGCTGGCGCTACGTTCCTGTTCCTCCTCTTCCTCCTCCTCCTCGTCCTCCTCGTCCTCCTCGTCCTCCTCGTCCTTCTCGTCCTCCTCCTCCTCGTCCTCGTCCTCGTCCTCGTCCTCGTCCTCGTCCTCCTCCTCCTCCTCCTCCTCCTCCTCCTCCTCCTCCTCGCCTTCTGAACAACTCGTCCCTGTCATACCCCGAGGCCGAACGGTAGGGCGGGTCGGGCGTTTCGCCCGAGACTTCCTCGCTACTTATCATCCTGAGGCTTGAATTTGCAACAATTTCACGGATTGAGGCCGGCTTGTTTTCAAAATGTGGCTCTCGCCTTTGCACCGCGCAGGTTCGTCTTTCACAAACTGCAAAAACTTCATGCCTGGAGGGCGGGTCGTTTTCGAGATGTGGTGTTCGCCTCCGCGCCGCGTACATTCGTTTCAAAAGTTTGCAAAGGCTTCGCGGATGGAGGGCGGACCCTTTTCAAACTGTGGTTTTCGCCTGAGCGCCGCGCACATTGGTCTTAACAAATTGCAGCAATTTCAAACAACTCCTACGGTTGACATCCCAAAAATTACAGTTTGGCGCGAGTTAGGATCGTCAGGGCGCAGCAACCACGCTGACTCACGGTATTGACGTTCCAAAAGCGATGTTCTTCGGACCGCCAGGTCAGAACAGTAACGCTGATTCGTGGAACTGCTGTCCCAGGACTGGTGCTTTGGCACGGGTGAAGATTCCAGACGGTTGTCGTCCAACGGGTGTCTTCCAGCAGTGAATATAAGTGTTCATCGGAGCCTATGGAGAGGAAACTTGTGGAGAGGTTTGTTGCAACATCGTTGATGCATCTTTGGTTTGTAATGGTTATCCCCTTTCCTCCTCCTCCCCCTTCTCCTCCTCCGCTGAATATGAAGTACGCACGAGCACGGCATCGGGAGCCAACGACCTCCCAGACCGCCTCTCAAACGAGGCGGCTTCCCCAGGAACGACACGCCGAACAACGGTCACTCCCAGGGGAAGGGTTGCCCCAGCCAGGGTCATAGAGTAAACATTATCATCCTTCTCGTCCCCCTCACTCCTGCATGCTCCTCCTCCCTCCTGACATTGGCGATGTTGCAAAGACTGGTGCGGCCGGTGAGCAAGCGGCGCCACGGCACTGGTTTCGCCACTCTGGGGTCCGGAACGCTGCCGGGGTCGGAATTGTAAGCGGCGCAGGGGGTGCGCATCGAAGCTTGCTGTGCAGACGGGGATGGGCACGATCGGACCAGCTTGAAGCTGGATCATCATTCTTCCCCCGGGGAGGCGATTCAGACGAAAAGCGGATGTGCAAATGATAAAGCGACTGCCTTTCCTATTTGTGTCGTTGTAAGTTCGTGCGTGCGCTTCCGTGATGAAAGCAGCTCGCCTGGGAATCGTTCCTGGATGTGTTTGTGGGGATATTTTGTTTGGTACGTGGGCGCACGAAACGAGTCGAACGCCGGCCATGCAGAGACAGGCTGTGCCACCGGCGGAAGGAAAAACAGAGATGCGAGCTACGCTAGGCAGTGAGCGGGACGGAGCACACCGCGGCCAAAATGGCGCGGTGGGCACCTCACAGCGGCACAGGGACCACGATGAGGAGGGTGCGTTGGTGGGGATACGCGGAGCGTGAAGAGTATTGCAGAACGCCTGGGCAGCTGGGTTGGGCCAGGTTTAGACCTGTGACGCTGGGACAGCTTCGTGGGCGTGATGCTCAACACCGTACATCGGGTGCGCCGAGAAGGGGAACAAGGAGTGGGGGGGTGCGCATCGTGTGTGGCTCGAGGCGTATGCTCGGACGAGAGGGGGCTAGGGCACGTCCTGAAAAAAGGAAGAATCTGGAAATCTGGGAGATCCCGGTGGCCCCGGCAATGATATGCACACCAAGTCCTCACCCATCCCCAGCTGGAACGTCCCGAATACTTCTCGACTCTGCCCCCACCCACACAACTGCTTTTTCGGTGGCAACTCACGGGAGCCTCCCAAACCACCTTGTTGGTCCTTACGGATCGGCGCTAAGAAAGGCTAGCTGACGCTAGCCGATGCGAATCGGCGCTAAGTCGACGCTGATCGACGCTTCATCGACGCTAGTCGATGCCAAATCGGCGCGTCCTCATCGACTACCAGACGCTAGCGCAAGCTCATTCACTCTAAAGACGAACGCATGTTAAATCACGATGACATCGAGACTTACATTGGCCAGGCCATCACCCGACGAGGGCCCCCAATAAGGACCCGACGACGGGAACGAACGAACCAGAGCCGATGGGAATCAACCTTCGGAACCCCGTCCTTTTCCTCATTAAAATTATCCTCCTTCTCCGAATCATCCTCTTACGAGAACACACAGTGCTCCCAGGATGTGCTACCTGATACATGCACTCGGCCCTCGCCGCCAGAAGCGACACAACCGCGCCCCCGGCGCCAGCCCTGCACAGCCCGCCGGCGATCTCTTGAGGCCTGGGGAGCGAAGGCGAGCTACTGGGCGACGGGCCTCTGGCTCGCCTGCGCGTGCTCCAGCTCCTCAGGGATTGTGGTCCGACGGCGAACAAGCCAGAGTGGGACGCCGAAGGACATACTAGTACTATGTCTTGATGTTTGCTGCGCACGTCCGACACGAACGTATTGTATGCAAATATCATAGTGTGTCGTTGGCCTAATAGCCCTATAGCCCTATAGCCCTACAGCCCGATGGCCCTATCGCCTTATAGCCTTATAGCCTTACTGCCCTATAGCCCTAGAGCCCTATGGCCCTATAGCGCTAAAGCCTTATAGCCCCAGAGCCGCCCTGTATCCTTACAGCCCTATAGCCCCATAGCCCTAAAAAGACTACGATTGGGGCTTTTCTCCCGTATCGTCCTAATGTATCGCTTCCCGTATGGCCAGAGAGCACCGGCCGCCGAGTCTGTACCGCAAAATTTCTCAGCGTACGCGCCGCCCTTGCGGGGCCCACGCGCATATGTGTACAAGCATATGCTTGGCTGTGCGGACAGAGCGTGCACAAACAGTGACGTCCTGTGGAGATCTCCAGAAGCCCCCGCCCCCCCAGCGGCCTCCACGAGGCCCAGAGGCTGCCAGACACTCCTTGGGGAGATGGTGGCCGATGCGAAGTTCGCCTTTCTGGTGTCGCCCCGCGGGACCGCGCACGCACTCCCAGCCTGAGATCCAGCGTCGCGGAGCAGTCTTGCAGCCCCGTTAGAGAGCACGACTGGAGCCCTCGAGCCCACCTTTCTGCGTCATTTGTCCGAGCTGGGAAAATTGCTTCTTCTTTATATCCATATTTAAGAAGGCGCTCTTGCAACCTCGTCAGAAAATACGGCCAGAGCCCTCGACCCCACCTCTGTGTGTCATTCATTCCTCGAGCCGGATCGATCCGTGAGGGCCCTTCGGTGGCAACTCCTGGGACCATCCCGTACCATCTTGCTGGCCCTTGCGAATAAAATGCGAATCGACGCTCATCGACGCTGATGCTAAATCGGCGCTTTCTGATCGATTACCAGACGTACTCTGCAGACAGAACTGCATGCAAGGCTCCCATGATTTGCTACCGAAGGGCCCCGGGGCTCGAAAAGCACAGCACGGACGCGCGGTGTGGAAAAAGAGCAACGCCCGGATCTCCAGGCAGGATGGGGCAGAGGGGAGGACGGCGGGCATGCGGCCCTCGCCCTCGCAGGCGCTGCCGCACAGCACGCCGATGCGATTCTCTGAGGCTCCGCGGGCTCCGCGCGCGATTAGATCCTCACGTTTAGGGCAACTTCCTTGTTTTTTGTTCTTGTACACGTCATTCGCCCGCAACTTTGTTGTTTGACCCAACCTCGGTGGAATAGATCCGCTCCCAGACTGAGCCTCGAACAATGCACTTCTGCAACATGTCGCTTCCGAGGCACAAGACAACCTGCACTATTTTCTTTGGTCGGGGCGTGCCCATGGTGCCGCAGGTGCTGGAGCGGCGAGGAGGGGCAGGAAGCGGAGCAGGACGAGGGTCAATGAGGAATGAGGACCAGAGTAAATCCAGGAATAATCAACGATGCTGCAGTACATCCTCCCATCTCAAGACCCCTCCGCAGAAATCCCTACAAGACTCACTCTTCACCATCGCAAGCGACATCGTGATGACGATAATTGCATTCGCATGCACTTCAAGCGAGAACCCCGTTTTGAGAAGGACGTGTCTTGCATCCTTCGAGCAAGTGGAAAAATCGAAATCCCAAACTCAGAAAGAAATTAGCGAAATGTCCAACGAGAGCCCACTTATGAAAAGATACCGCATCCCATCCGTGCAACCAATGCACAAACGCACACTTCGATTACCAAGTTTGTCGGATTCGATTGCGGAAACTCAAGCTTGAAAACAAACCGCCCTACATCAGCGCAGTGGTGGCATATGTTCAACATTCTGGTCATGAAATGTATGGAAGCCTCATGCGAACACCACAGTTGGAAAAGGGAGCCAACCTCAATCTTCTTAGCTGCTGCATTAGTTAAGAACGAATGTGCGCGGCACCAAAGCAAAATAACGTTTTGTCAAATAACCACCTGCCGCACCTGTAACTGTTACATGCCGTGCAAGCGAATGCGTGCGTCGCCAAGGCGTGGCCCCCAACCTGTGTTTCCTCATGTGCGCAGCGCTTGAACGAGAGCCACATTCTGACCCCGCCCCTGCATCCTTGCAACAGCTTCAAACTTCTAAAACGAAATGCGCGGCGCTAGGGCAAGAACTCCAGCTTGAACACAGCCGCCCTCCACCCCTGTAGATTATGCAAGCTCTTAAGAAGCATGCGCGTAGCGCTAAGGCGAGAGTCCCATGCTGAAAAAGAGCCGCCCTCAACCCTTGCAGCTACTGCAAACGTAGGAGAAAGAACGAATGTGCGCGGTACCAGAGCGAGAAGAACGAACTTTGGACAAAAAGAGCCGCCCACCATGACTGTAACTGGTACGTGCGATGAACACCATTGCGCGCGGCATCAACACGACACCCCCGATTTGAAACGGAACAGGCCTCCATCCGTGTAGCCTGTGCATCCTTTTTGACAACTATGCGCGGCGATCAGGCGAGAGCACCATTTTGACCTCCTCCCACCCATGCATCCTAGTAGCCACTGCAAGCTTCAAACGACGATGTGCGGCGCTAAGGCGAGCGCAGCAGCTTGAACAGTCATCCCCCACCCTTGCAATTTCTGCAAGCTCTAAAGGCACATATGCGTGGCGCAAAGGAGGGGGCCATGTCTTGAGAAGGAACCGCCCTCCATCCTTGCAGCTGTTGCGAGCAAATTTCCAGGGCGAATGTGCGCGGCGCCACGGCGAGAGTCCCATGTTGACAAGAGACCGCCCTGAAGCCTTGCCATCAACTGTCGCTGCAAACTGTCACACCGAACGTGGGCGGTGCCCCGGCGAGAGACCCATGTTCACAAAACGCCGCCCTCCGTCCGTGCAGTCCCGCTTGCCTTCTGGGCGTGAGCGGTTTGAAGCGTCTCTTCCCCTTCGGGACGGGGTGCACGCCTTCCCTGTTCCCCCTCCCCTGGACTTGGACGGGGCGTGTCGCGACCGATTGGAGCGTCCAAGCAGGCATCGGCGAGAAGGCACACATCAGTGTTGTTACTTGGGTGCTTAGCTCATGTTGGCCTCCTACGGGGGGGGTCAGAGGGCCCCAAGAGGCGCCCAGGAGGCCCCACGAGGCCTGTAAGAGATCCTCTAGAGGCTCCCGAGAGACTCCTAAAATGCTCCCCCAAGGCACCCGAGACGCTCTAAGAGGCCCCCAGGACCGCCAAGAAGGCCCCAAGAGGCTTCAAGAGGACCCACGGAAACTTTCAAGAGACATTCGAAGAGACTGCGAGGGGCATCAAATAGGCTTCTGGCCATTCTGCTCGCACTCCTCCTCCTCTTCCTCCGCCTGTTCCTTATTTCCCCCCTCCCGCTCCACCTTCCCCTCCTCCTCCGATTCCTCCTCTTGGGGCACGACGGCTTCCCCAACCCGCTGTTCCATTGCATTCTTCTCCACATCCCTGATCAAGGCAACTCGCCTGGGCATCTTTGCTGGATTGGCTGTTGGGACTCCGCGAAGCGTCCATAATTAGTTGCTGAAGACTTTTAAGACGTTCGCGCAACACTAAAACGATAACCCCATCTTGAAAAAGACCCCAGGTCCACCCGTGCATATGTGGAAACTCTCACGCTTCGACGATGTTTTTGATGCGTAGATATTTGACGCGAAACGCCCGGCCCGCCCTACCCGCAAGTCTGGATGTGCGACAGCGAGGAGTTCAGGGAGAAGGTATGGAAAAGGAGCAGGCTGGCAATGCGGATGGAGAATGGAAGGCGCGGTGACTGATCGATTGACGATGATGAAGCCGCGCGCAAGAGCTCGCGGGCGATCAAGTAAAGTTCCGAAAGCAGCTCCAGCGACCCAAGTCAGGCTCGGTCGTGCATGACCCCTAGGCTTGCCGAAGGCAAGGAGGCCCCGCCCAGCATCTACGTACTCCGTATCGATCGTGCGCGTCCCACCTGCAAGTGCTAGAACGGGCCCTGGCGCTCGCCTTTCCCCTTGACCCTCGCGTTGTGCGGTCTACGCGACCATTGCCCCGACTTGTATTGGGCCATCGTGGCGGCGATACTGCAATGTTTGGCGTTACTCGGTATGGCCCGGTAGCGACGGCGAGGGTCAAAAGCTTGTGTCCTCCGACTTCCAGGCACAAACGTCTGACATCCCGCCGTCTCCCCCCACCCACCCTACGTCCTCCATCTCCCTCCTCCCTCCTGCTCCTCCACCTCCTTCTCCTCCTCCTCCAGCTCCTCCTGCTCCTATTCCTGCTCATCCCGCATACTTCCGCTCCCTCTTCTTCTTCCTCCTCCTCCTTCTCCTCTTCCTCCTTCAACTCCCCCTTTCCGACAGAAGACACCACGAATGTACTACGACGCGGACCCAGGACTCTCGACCCGAAACCTGGAACCGTGGCGGGCAATGTTGTTTGTTGCCCTGGGGTCCAGAAGCTGCTCCAGAGACCGGGAAAGTTAAAAAGAAGGGGCTGACATGATTATTGCAAAATGCCAAGGCGGTCTGGGTTCAGATTTTTGGCAGGCTGAGTTGGCACACGGAAAGAGGCCCGAGGTAGTCTTAGGTCGGGCGTGTCCTCCTACAGGGAGATTTTGGATGACAAATTAAAACAAATATCCAACAACTACTCCACAATAGTCAAAAAATACTCAAATAATCGTCCCAGACTATTTTTTGAGAATCTCCCTCCTGTGGAGGGACACGCCCGACTTACAGCTGGCATATGCAAAGAAGCCTCAACACACTCAAGCGCCAAGAGGTCTGAGCCGCCCCGGCCAGCTCGGGGGGTGTCGAGGCCGGCCATGTCTGCCTCGGGAGGCCCTCGGCGCGCCACACCGGTCCCTGCTCCCCGCTGTCCGGTCTCTGCTGATTTTCTCGCGCCGGGCGTTTTCGCCCAGCTTCGGGCCCCTGGGGCCCTGACGGCCGATCCAGCTTTAGGTCGGGCATGTGCCCCTACAGGCGGATGTTGGACGAAAGCTCAGAAATACGTGAAACATATCCAAACAATAACTCACAAAAAATAAGAACATCGTCCCCTGATTATTTTTCCCCAATCAGAGCTTGCCTCTGTAGGGGTCCTAGCGGATTCATATGGTTAGGTTAGGTTTGTCGCCGATTTTCGCGGCACGCCTGGGTGCCCGGGTGCCCGGGGGTGCCCGGGGATGCCGGGGTGCCCGGGCGCCTGGGCGTGCCCGGCGGTGCCCAAGGGTGTCCCGAATTGCCCCGGGGTGCCGGGGTGCCCCGGGGTGCCCCGGGTGCTCTATCGCCCTATAGCTATATCCCTGACCTGTAGACCTATAGCCCTATATCCCTATAGCCCTATAGCCCTAATAGCTCTATAGCCCTATAGCCCTATAGGCCTTATGCCCTATAGCCCAATAGCCCGATAGCCCTATAACCCTATAGCCCTTATACGCCTATAGCCCTATTAGCCTTATTGCCTTATAGCCCTATGTTCCTATAGCCATAGCCCTATAGTCCTATAGCCCTAGCCCCATGGTCCTATAACCGTACAGCCCCATAGCCCTCCAGCCCTAAAAATATTATGTTTGGTTTTTTTCTCCGGTATCATTTACTATTGTTGAATAATCCTCCTGTAGAGGGACATGCCCGACTGAAATCCAGCTCGAAGAATGCCGCACACAAACGTGTGGTCAGGGGCTCCAGCCGAGCTTCCTCGCGAACCTGCAGCATTCCCAGGAGCGTCAAATCGAACGGCTCCCGCTGCCTGCCTGCCTCCCACATCCCCCCTCCGCTTGCCGCCGAGCTCCGCGAAGAGCGCGGGGGCCGGGAGCTCGGGCGAGGCCAGCTCACGCGGAGCCGATGGCCTTGATGGGCACCGTGCTCAGCGGGTTGGTGCTCCCCTGGGTCCAATTCTTCCTCCTCGCCCTCGCCCTCCTCCCCCTCCACCTATTCCTCCTCGCCCTCCCAGCCCTTCCCGTCCACCTCTCCTCGTCCTTCTCCTCGTCCACGCCCTCCTCCGTGTCATCCTGCCTCCCTCGTTCGCGTTCTCTCCTCCTCCTCCTCCTCCTCCTCCTCCTCCTCCTCCCTCCTCCTCCTCCTCCCCTCCTCCTCCTCCTCCTCCTACTGCTCCTCCTGTTCGCCTTCGTCCTACTCGTCGTCCACCGCCTCTCCCTCCTGCTCCTCCTCCTCCTCCACCTCCTCCTGCTCCTTCTCCTCCTCCTCCTCCTCCTCCTCCACCTCGTGGCAGCCTGGTCCACCAACTGCCGGGGCACCTTCTGGAACTTCGTGGACTCCGGGTTGAACTCTGGCGTCTCGACGAACTGAAGGAACAGGTTGGCGAGGCGCCTCCGAAGGCCTGTGAACGACTTCTCGGGCCGACCGCGGTTTAGCATGTCCGCCTCGCGATCAATGAGATCCACGATTTCGCGAGTGAGATTGCAGTCGAACTCCTTGACGGTCCACTTTACGTGCAGAAGCACGTCGAGGCGCTCGTCCACAGTCAACAGCGGCAGGCGCAGGCCGCTGTAGAGGTCCATGAGCTCCTTGGCCCTTGTGGTGAACGGCGTGTGCACTGTGGTGGTCTCTCCATCAGACTGGGCCCAGACTTTCGGCTGTGACATTGACTCCAGCTTCTTCTTTATCTTCGCGTCGCGGTTCGTCGCGTGCGCCGTGATCTTCAGCTTGTCGATCGTCTGCAGCAGCTTGGTCTCCTTCTGCAGCAGCTCCCGCTGCGCCTCCCGCTGGCTGGCCTCGTCGGTGGCGGAGGCCTGGATGCGCCGCGACTCGTTCGAGCGCCACCCCTCGAGCTCGCGGTAGAGGATGCTGAAGTCCTCGAACGTCCGCGGGTGCATTCGCCTCTCCACCTCGCGCTTGTGCCTCAGGCTGGCCTCCAGCTGCCGCCGCTCCGCCTCCTTCTCCTCCAGCTCCAGCTGGTCGCGCCTCTGCTTGCGCAGCTGCCGCGCCCGCGCCCGCGCAAACATGCCGCGGGCGTGGCACTGGATGACGACGCACATCTCCATGACAAGGGCGTGCTTGTCCGCGCTGCTGAAGTACGGCCTGCGGGGCTCCAGCTCGCGGTCGCCCTCAGTGTCCACGAACAGCCCCGCCTTAGGCATCTGCGTCCCGTTGTCGCGCTTGCACTGCGTGGACCGCGTTCTATACTCATAGGTCTGCGCCTCACGGTGGAAGCGGATGGTGGCCTTCTCCTTCGCCTGCGTCGGCGCCGTCTGGGTCACCGCATGGTGGAACTGGACGCCCGACTGCTTGTTCCGGAACCCGCCGAGGTAGGGCTTCTCCATGACCGGGCGCTGCACGTGGACGTTGACCACCCTCTCCACGCCCAAGTGGTCGAGCACGTGCAGCTCCAGCACGTCCGGCATGACATACTCCTCCGCCGGCTGCTCCTGGTAGTAGTTGATCCTCAGCTCGACTCCCACGCGATCGCCGGGCTTCATGCCAAACTCGTGCAGGGCCTTGGCGTCCGGCAGCACGTCGCGGCACTCCACCGCGCCAGAGAGGTTCATCAGCAACAGGGAACCCTCTGGGATGCTCAGCTCGTTCTCCTCCCCGTGCCCATCATCCCTCTCCCCCTCCTCACCCCAAACCTGTGACGACTCAAAACAATCGCGCCCAAATCGAGGAACCGTTTCGGAAGCCTGGGACCGTCAATAAACGGCTCGGGATGAAACGCAAGTCCAAAGGAAAGGCGCCAGAGCTCCAGGTGCTGGCGACTCGAAAGACAGTCGTCGGAGGTCTGGGTCCTTCTCTCCTCCCACCTCTTCCGGTGTACTCTTAGGTCTGGCATGTCCCCCTACAGGCGGAATTTTGGCAAAAAATCAAACATACGCAAACATATTTCCAAATTGTCAAAGATAGTTGTTTATACAAAAAGAACGTCCCCAGACTGTTTCTCCTCCACTTCTCCCCACCTCCTTCCTCTCAAGTATCCCCTCCCGTACTCCAGGTTGGCTCTGATCTGCGCCACTGTTTGCGCCACGTCCAGCTGCTTGGTCTGCCCGTAGCCCTCCGGCAGGATGACAAAGTCCACCGACACCTCGCCGCTGGCCGGGGCCGCGCCTCCAGCGGCTGCCTTCGCCGGGCGAAAACAACCCGGGGGAGAAAAAGAACACCGAACACGGATGATGGTGATGGGACTGTTTTCCACCACCACCACCACCACCACCACCGTAAGTTGGAGTGGGAGGGGGTCCTCGTCCTCCTCCCGCACCTCCTCCTCCTCCTCCTCCTCCTCTTCCTCGTCCTCCTCCTTCTCCTGCCTCCGTCCAACTTATAGTGGTGGTAGAAAACAGGCCCAGCAGATGGGGGATGCCATGCCACACAGCGGCTACCACGCACCAGTCGCAATGATCGCGCCACGTCATCAAGAAGCGCCGCCGCCATGCCGTCGGCTGGCGATGCACAGAGCCGTCCCGGGTCGTGCTAGATATTCCGCTGTGCTGGGGGCCCAGACGATCTCACGACAAGCCTTCTGTCCGCGCCGCCCATGGTCTGGGCTCTTTCAGCGCCGCCCTCAGCGGGTTTCCTGTAGACGCAGACCCGGGTCGACGTCAGAAAGCGGCACCTTCCTGCCACTTCCGCGCGCGCTGCCACAGCATCCGTTACTGACCCTGCTTAGCACAGCGCCCTGCGGTGGAAACGACCCAGGACCAGACCCCGCGGGCGCACGCCCGCAAACATTGTGGCTGCGACACCCTCTCGAGAAAAGGTAAAAAAAGCTCAATTCGCCAATCGACACGGATGGAAGGTTCTGCACAACGCTCGTCTGGTTCTTTCTTTGCCCCAGCGGCGCCTCGGGCTGCTCGGGCTGGAGGGCCGCGGTTTCACCGCCCCCCTCCCTGGCTTCGCCTTCAGCAGCTGGCGCCGCCTCGCCTGCGCCCCCCCCGCCGCCGCCAGGCGCCTCGTCGGCGGGCGCTTCGGCAGCCGCTGGCGGGGAGGCCTCGGCGGCCGCCTCGGCCACGTCGGGCCCCGCGGCCCCATCGAGCCCCTCGCCGGCAGGCCCGGCGGAGGCGCCCTCGGCGCCGCCCTCGGCGCCGCCTTCGGCGGCACCCTCGGGGGCCGCCTCCGCTGCAGCGTCGCCCTCCGCGCCGCCTTCGGCGGCAGCCTCGGGGGCCGCCTCTGCCGCGGCGTCGCCCGCCGCGCCGCCTTCGGCGGCACCCTCGGGGACCACCTCCGCCGCAGCGTCAGCCGCTGGCTCCAGCGACGCTTCGGCGGGGCTGGCCGCGCCCTCCTCCGCCTCGGCGAGAAGGACGCCCCCCTCGTCGTCGGCCATCGCGCGCCGCGGGGGGTTCAGAGCCCCGCGGGCCCGGTCCGTGCGCGGTCAGCTCCTGGGCCAGAAAGGGCGCGCGGACCTTCCTCACAGAGATCCGACGCTCCGAGACAACGGAGCGGCTGGCTTTTGGCTATTTTCGGCATCTGGGGGCCCTCAGCGGGCCCCTGGACCGTCAAAACAAAACTCAGGATGAAAAACGGGCCCCAAGGAAGTGATCCAGACCTCCGTGGGTCCACGCATCGAAAATTGAGTGTCACATGTCTGGGTTCCTCTCTGGCTTGCAGGTTGCCCAAGCTCGCTGAGCTTCTTGCCCACGCACTGCTGCGAACGTCTCGTGACCCTGCCAGTTACAGTATGGCCGACATCGGGAACCCTGGCAGGGTCTGGGTTGACACCCCCCTTCTCCCTCCTCATCTCCTAATCCTCCCGCCTTGTACTTTCCTATCTCCCCTTCTCCCTCTGCCACCCTCCTCCTCATACGCAAACAAATCACTCCTTGGTGTCCACTGGCTGAGGCACACTTCCCCTCCAAGAAGATCGCCAAACCGATAGTGATATTCAAAGTCGAGGGTGTAAGCTAAGCAATGCAGCATTAAGAACAGTAAGCCTGCAAAAAACTTCGACCTGGTTGACAGACGAGGGAAATGACCTAGATAAGGATTGATCGCGACTCGGACACAACTTCTACATGTACTACACGTACCTAGCAGGCAAAGCTTCGGGTGACACGCACTTTGGGAAATTACGGTTGCGAGTTTCGGTGTAGGTGGGCTTCGCGTCGCGATCTCTCTCGGTACCTATCTGTGCATAAACATATACTGAACAAATGTATGGCACCCCGAAGTTGCGGATAAGAGTGAGGGTGCGGGCGCGGTGGATCGCGGGCGGGTCGCGAGCGGATCGTGAGTAGGTCGCGGGGTGGGTCGCGGGTGGGTTACGGGTGGGTCGCGTATGGGTCGCGTAGGTCGCGGGTTGGATCTCGGGCTGGATCGCGGGCCAGGTCGCGAGTGGGACGACGACAACAACAATCACTTTAAGACTGTTCGCTCATACCTGCTCGCGTGCCATTCGATACATCTATCACACTCCCTCGATACCCGCCCTCTTGGTCTTCAATCAAGCCCCCTCAGGGATATACCTTCTTTACCTGCCACGTGAAATGGGTGCAGTCTCTAAAATTAGCCTGACGAAAGACCCAACCATACGTAGTTGTGAATACCGCAAGTGTGGATATATTCTTCGGTGGCGCCCCTGGGCCACGAAACGAGTGAGGGGTGTGCCAAAATGGGGGGTGGAACCGCATGCGGGCGCAGCCACTGGGGCCTTCGGTGGAGCTCCCTATGGGGCCACGAAACGTGTGAGGGGTGTGCCAGAATGGGGGGTGGAACCGCATGCGGGCGCAGCCACTGGGGCCTTCGGTGGAGCTCCCTATGGGGCCACGAAACGTGTGAGGGGTGTGCCAGAATGGGGGGTGGAACCGCATGCGGGCGCAGCCACTGGGGCCTTCGGTGGAGCTCCCTATGGGGCACGAAACGTGTGAGGGGTGTGCCAGAATGGTGGGTGGAACCGCATGCGGGCGCAGCCACTGGGGCCTTCGGTGGAGCTCCCTATGGGGCCACGAAACGTGTGAGGGGTGTGCCAGAATGGGGGGTGGAACCGCATGCGGGCGCAGCCACTGGGGCCTTCGGGGAGCTCCCTATAATGGTGGAGGGTGGAACCGCATGCGGGCGCAGCCACTGGGGCCTTCGGTGGAGCTCCCTATGGGGCCACGAAACGTGTGAGGGGTGTGCCAGAATGGGGGGTGGAACCGCATGCGGGCGCAGCCACTGGGGCCTTCGGTGGAGCTCCCTATGGGGCCACGAAGCGTGTGAGGGGTGTGCCAGAATGGGGGGTGGAACCGCATGCGGGCGCAGCCACTGGGGCCTTCGGTGGAGCTCCCTATGGGGCCACGAAACGTGTGAGGGGTGTGCCAGAATGGTGGGTGGAACCGCATGCGGGCGCAGCCACTGGGGCCTTCGGTGGAGCTCCCTATGGGGCCACGAACGTGTGAGGGGTGTGCCAGAATGGGGGGTGGAACCGCATGCAAGCGCAGCCACTGGGGCCTTCGGTGGAGCTCCCTATGGGCCACCCACGAAGCGTGTGAGGGGTGTGCCAGAATGGGGGTGGAACCGCATGCGGGCGCAGCCACTGGGGCCTTCGGTGGAGCTCCCTATGGGGCCACGAAACGTGTGAGGGGTGTGCCAGAATGGGGGGTGGAACCGCATGCGGGCGCAGCCACTGGGGCCTTCGGTGGAGCTCCCTATGGGGCCACGAAACGTGTGAGGGGTGTGCCAGAATGGGGGGTGGAACCGCATGCGGGCGCAGCCACTGGGGCCTTCGGTGGAGCTCCCTATGGGGCCACGAAACGTGTGAGGGGTGTGCCAGAATGGGGGGTGGAACCGCATGCGGGCGCAGCCACTGGGGCCTTCGGTGGAGCTCCCTATGGGGCCACGAAACGTGTGAGGGGTGTGCCAGAATGGGGGGTGGAACCGCATGCGGGCGCAGCCACTGGGGCCTTCGGTGGAGCTCCCTATGGGGCCACGAAACGTGTGAGGGGTGTGCCAGAATGGGGGGTGGAACCGCATGCGGGCGCAGCCACTGGGGCCTTCGGTGGAGCTCCCTATGGGGCCACGAAACTTGTGAGGTTGTGCCAGAATGGGGGGTGGAACCGCATGCGGGCGCAGCCACTGGGGCCTTCGGTGGAGCTCCCTATGGGGCCACGAAACGGTGTGAGGGGTGTGCCAGAAATGGGGGGGTGGAACCGCATGCGAGCGCAGCCACTGGGGCGCTCGGTGGAGCTCCCTATGGGGCCACGAAACGTGTGAGGGGTGTGCCAGAATGGGGGGTGGAACCGCATGCGGGCGCAGCCACTGGGGCCTTCGGTGGAGCTCCCTATGGGGCCACGAAACGTGTGAGGGGTGTGCCAGAATGGGGGGTGGAACCGCATGCGGGCGCAGCCACTGGGGCCTTCGGTGGAGCTCCCTATGGGGCCACGAAACGTGTGAGGGGTGTGCCAGAATGGTGGGTGGAACCGCATGCGGGCGCAGCCACTGGGGCCTTCGGTGGAGCTCCCTATGGGGCCACGAAACGTGTGAGGGGTGTGCCAGAATGGGGGGTGGAACCGCATGCGGGCGCAGCCACTGGGGCCTTCGGTGGAGCTCCCTATGGGGCCACGAAAACGTGTGAGGGGTGTGCCAGAATGGGGGGTGGAACCGCATGCGGGCGCAGCCACTGGGGCCTTCGGTGGAGCTCCCTATGGGGCCACGAAACGTGTGAGGGGTGTGCCAGAATGGGGGGTGGAACCGCATGCGGGCGCAGCCACTGGGGCCTTCGGTGGAGCTCCCTATGGGGCCACGAAACGTGTGAGGGGTGTGCCAGACTGGGGGGTGGAACCGCATGCGGCGCAGCCACTGGGGCCTTCGGTGGAGCTCCTATGGGGCCACGAAACGTGTGAGGGATGTGCCAGAATGGGGGGTGGAACCGCAATTGGGGGTGGAACCGCATGCGGGCGCAGCCACTGGGGCCTTCGGTGGAGCTCCCTATGGGGCCACGAAACGTGTGAGGGTGTGCCAGAATGGGGGTGGAACCGCATGCGGGCGCAGCCACTGGGGCCTTCGGTGGAGCTCCCTATGGGGCCACGAAACGTGTGAGGGGTGTGCCAAGAATGGGGGGTGGAACCGCATGCGGGCGCAGCCACTGGGGCCTTCGGTGGAGCTCCCTATGGGGCCACGAAACGTGTGAGGGGTGTGCCAGAATGGGGGGTGGAACCGCATGCGGGCGCAGCCACTGGGGCCTTCGGTGGAGCTCCCTATGGGGCCACGAAACGTGTGAGGGGTGTGCCAGAATGGGTGTGGGAGGGGGAGGAGGGGGGAGGAGGAAGGAAGGAGGAACGCGGGGACCGTCTCTTCAAAACGAGGACCCAACAACACAGGTTGGTTGGGAACAATGGAAGGGAGGACTGATGGAAGGGGGAAGGAGAAGGATGGAGCAGGAGGGGGTCTGGGAGCAGGAGGGGGTCTGGGAACAGGAAACACGTGGCAGAGACAGGCGGGCTGATCGGGCGGGTAAACCCTAACCAGCGGGTCGGGAAGGCGGGGAGTCGCGCTATCGCCCGAGGCATCCTCGCGATTCACGCAAGACTCACGCTTCAGCAACCCGCCTTCTCGACGCGGCCGCCTGGGGCGCGCCAGGGGTGGTGCCAGAGGCGGCGCCTCAGTGTTCCAGGGCCGCCACAAGGTTCGACCGCAGATATTTATGCAAATTGTCACTTCGACTCTCGTGAATCGGGGGCGCGCAAGCATGGATTAGCGATCCATGGATTTGGCGCGCGGTCGCCAAATCCATGGATCGGTGGATGTGCCCTCCCCAAAATGCGGCCGGTGCCGCCTCGTTCGGCGGCGGAAATTGCGACTCCCCATGAAAGCGGGGGGACCCGTCGCTAATCCACGCCCCCTTCATCCATGTTTGCGATCGCCTGAGTGAAGCCCCCCTTCCCGCCAAAGAGGCCCCCCACTCCGGCACAAGACGCCGGCCGTTCATCAGACGTGCAAATCTATGCCGCGTTGTTTCAGACGGTGCACTTTTTGGGAACCTGTTGCATCTTGTGGACGTTGGGTGCACTAAAGCGCCCACACGTTCGGCAAAAACGTAACATGCGCATGCTCTGAGCACGTGGCCCTATCCCTAGCCCTCGGGGGCTTGACAGTCAGCCGGCGGTAAGGCGGCGTTATCGTTGCTCGAAGCCCAACGGGCTACACGCCTGCGGACGGGAGCTTTTGCTCAGCGTGTCGCGGCTGCGGCACTGATGGTACGCTACGCCTGGCGAGCGGCTAGCGTGTCGCTCCGCTCCGCCGGGCGGGAGGCTTGGAAAAGCCGCGACGTGGACGCCAGGGATCTGGGACATGGATAGCGTGTTGCGCCGCAGCGTGGTGGGCCCAAACCGGCGGAACGACACGCGATCCAAAAGTTCCAGGCCGCAGACGTCGAAGTCCTCGTGCGAACGTAAACGGGTCTTACGCAAGGTAAGATGGCGACCTTGCGTCTCGGCTTACGCGAGCCGCCAGCGCGGCACGCTGCAGTAGAAACGAGGGCGCTTACGCGACCTTACGCGGGGAGCTTACGCCCCAATGTCGGCGCGATCGACCTAGCTTTTTTCGTCGCTGACTTGGTGGCCAATCACCCGAAGAGGCACCCCCTCCCTCTCCCTGCCGCAGGATGAGGCGGGAAAGGATGGAGAACTATCGAAAAAGTTAGGGGTTCACAGCGGGGAAAACAGAAAGAGGCAGAGGAGAGGAAGAGGGAGAAGAGGAGAAGAACATAGCAAAATATGTATCGCCTTCCTATGATCAAAGATGAGATTGGCATCCACGGGCCCCAAGGGGCCGGCAATGTGGCGTAAGCCACTGAATAACCCCAGGAGGCCCGGCGCTGAGACCGGGGGGGGCGCATCCGCCCCCCGTGGCGCTGGCAGCGCCCTGGGGCAGACGAGCAGGGCTAAAGCATACAACGCCGAGCCTTAACGTGCCCAGCACGTGCACCCCGCGAAGCGCAACGATTCATCCCAGGAGGCCACCCCCCCCCTCCCTGCTGCGGGGCGGTGGCAAACATGGATCAAGGGGGCGTGGATTAGCGACGGGTCCCGCTTTTACATGGGGAATCGCGATTTCCGCCGCCGACCGAGGCGGCACTGGCCGCATTTTGAGGAGGGCACCTCCCCCGATCCATGGATTTGGCGACCGCGCTCCAAATCCATGGATCGCTAGTCCATGTTTGCGCGCCCCCGACACAAGATCGAATGGAGCGACTGCTCCAAGGTTGAACGGTCCACGCGGTGTCAGAAACCAAGATCGACGCCATCGCGATTTGAGCCTGTCAATCAGAGGAGACCCATGCCAAGAAACACCCTGCTTGCCTCCAGGGTGCCCTGGGTGTCTTGGATCGCTAATCCATGTTTGCGCGCCCCCTCCCTGCTGCGGGCCGGTGGCCTGCCGCAGTGCCCGCCCCGGCGGGGAGCCGCAGCTCCCTCTCCGCGTCCTCGAGGCGAAGCTCGCGCTCCTGCAGCCCGGGTCCGCAGCCGAAGACGGCCGCAGGCCGACTGGCACTCTGGCGACGGCGCCGTCGCCGCCGCCGCCGACGACGACGACGCCGACACTGCCGCAAACGACGGAATGGGTATCCGGCCCCCATCGACGACCAATGGGCGATCCGGGGTCGACGCATCCCCCCACCCGAGCCCATCCCCCCTGGCGCTGCCCCAACCGTTCGGGACGATCCGGGCCTCCCTGGAACGCTCTCGGCGAGGCGCAGCCGCCGGAAGGCATCCCAGGGCTGGAACACCGCCTGGGCCTGACGAGAACGCCCGAAAACCTTGAACCTCTCCCCATCTGCAGGTTTCCCCGGGGGCCGTGGGCGACCCGAGGAGGAGGAGGAGGTGGAGGAGGTGGAGGAGGGGAAGGGGGAGTAGGAGATGGAGGAGGAGATGGAGGAGGAGGAGGAGGAGGAGGAGGAGGCGGAGAGGAGGAGGAGGAGGAGGAGGAGGAGAAAGTGGAGGAGGAGGATGAGGAGATGGAGGAGGAGGAGGAGGAGGAGGAGGGAGGAGGAGGAGGAGGAGGAGGACGAGGAGGAGGAGGAGGAGGAGGAGGAGGAGGAGGAGGAGGACGGGTCGCCTGAGCCCTTCGGAGAAACCCTCCATCCCCACCTGAGCATGTCCCCCACCAGCGTTGCCCCTGAGCAGGCCAGCAGGCCCACAGGCCCACAGAGCTAGAGCTACACACACACATACAGCGTCATAACAACCAACTTCTCGGAGCTCCGCACGGATTTTTCGGATCGGCGCTGGACCCCCTCGCTGGCGCGCGGAGCGCGCCAAGGGCGGCGCCGGTTGCGCCGCCAGTGGGGCCAGCGCCGATCCACGAAACCCGCGCGGAGCTCAGAGAAATTGTGTCTATGCAACTGTTTCTTCTTCTTTCGGCAGTGCTTGGGCCACGGTGCTTCCCTCGTCTCCACGGAGCTTATTTTTTTTCGAGAGAGGCTTTGGGGAAACCAACAGATACAAATTACCCATGCCCTGGAGTGCATTCTGACCAGGATTCGAAGGCAAATCCAGCCGTGGCGACGAGGGCCTCCCACGAAGCGCCACAACACAACAACGAGGCACGGGGAACGACATCTGGAGAAACCGAAATGCACGGATACCGCTGCTCCCCAGACCTCTCCCGGGGCGCGATCTGACCAAGATTCCGAGGCGAATCCCGCGGTGGCGACGAGGGCTTCCCGAGGCCCACAAAGGGAGAAAACGGGCGACGGGCAGCGGTATGGGTGCCCTTTGCCTCCTCCAAGAAGCGCCACAATACTACAAAACGAGGCACCGGGAACGACGTCGGCACCTTCCCCCTCCTCTGAAAAGCTTTTGTGATAGGCCTGTTTTCCACCACCACCACCATAAGTTGGAGGGGGGAAGGAGTTGGAGGATGAGGATGAAGAAAAAGAAGATGATGATGATGATGATGATGATGATGATGATGATGATGATGATGATGATGATGATGATGATGATGATGATGATGATGAAGATGAATGATGATGATGCTGATGCTGCTGATGCTGATGCTGATGCTGATGATGATGATGATGATGATGATGATGATGATGATGATGATGATGATGATGATGATGATGATGATGATGATGATGATGATGATGATGATGCTGAGGATGATGCTGATGCTGATGTTGATGCTGATGCTGATGCTGATGCTGATGAGGATGAGGAGGAGGAGGAGGAAGAGGAGGAGGAGGAGGAGGACCTCCCCCTCCTACTTATGGTAGTGGCGGTGGAAAACAAGCCCATCATTCTGGCAAGGCGGCGGCGGCTCCACGTCCGCCAGGTAGGCCACGCCCACGAGCCGCTGCCCCTGCCGGCCGGGCGTGCCGGGGCACCGAGGGGGCCCGCGAGGCCGGGCGCAGAGCGGGAGAGCCTCCGCGCTGGCCGAGCGGCGCCTTCCCAGAGTTAGGTCGGGCGTGTCCTCCTACATGCGGGCTTTAGACGGTTAAAACAAGAATGGCCAAACATAGTTTAACTACTAATCGACGAATCGCCCCCATACTTTTTCAAAACCTGTGTTTGAATATTCCTCCTGTAGAGAGACACGCCCGACTTAACTTAACCCAAGAGATGATCGCGTCGAGCCTCCGCGCCGGCCGGGCGACGGCTTTCGGTCGGGTGTGGCTAGGAGTGCCCCTGGGCCAAGGTGCGCCCAGGATCCCAGGGGCTCCAGAGCGCCGAGGGGCACTTTTTGACGTTGATCGGACTTCAAGCGCGGGGCTCGCGGGGGGGCACTCCTCCCCCTCCTCGGCCTCCCTGCCTCCTCCTCCGCCCTTCCTCCTCCTCCTGCTCCTCCTCCTCCCTCGGCTTCCCCTCCCCTGCCTGGCCCCTCCCCCTCCCTCCCCCATCCCTCCTCCCGTTGCGCGCAGGATCCTCGGGGTAGCCCGTTCGGCCTCCAGAGCGCCACGCACGAGGCGCAGAGGGCCCCAGGGGCTCCGACATGGAGCGAACAGCTGGGGGCACCTTGGGCCAGGGGCACCTCAACAGAGGGCAAAACATCCACCCCCAGGATAGCGAGCCCGACAAGCGAGGCCGCTTACTAAACGCCCCCACTGAAGGAACCGAACAGGGCAGGGCTGTTTAGTCCTACCCTGATTCTAGCAACACCCGGTTCTCATCGTGCCATCTACAGTGCAAGGTGCGGCGGCGGGGGAGCGCAGATGGGGCGAGCCTCCGCGCTCACCGAGCGACGCCTCCCCAGAGAAGATCGCGGTATACAAAAAAACAGGACGGCTAATTTTTGGTCAAATTCGGCCTCGGGGGGCCCTCGCCGGGCCTCGGGACCGTGGAAAAACGATCCAGGATGAAAAACCGGTCCCGGGGAAAGGGTCGGGACTTCCAGGGACCCCGTAGTGAAAAAATCAGGACGTCGCATGTCTGGGCATCGTGCCATCGACAGGGCAATGTTCGGCAGCGGGGGAGCGCAGATGGGGCGGGCCTGCGCGGTGTCTGCTTTTGTTTAATTAGGCTCTCGCAAGTTTGCTTGAAAGGAGGGGGGGGGGCGTTGCGAGGACCGGAGAGAACTGTGCATTTCATGTGAGCCGGAACTCACTTGCGCGCCATTTCGGCCCAGCGCTGTTTGAAGTGTGGCGGGCGCGGGGGGGGGGGGGGGGCGAATGCCCAGTAGACTTGGCTGGGGTCTAAAATAAAATGCTCTTAATGCAGGGGGGCGGGCCTTCTCAGAAAGCTGGGAAGGCCTCTGGCCTTCAAAACAATTGTCCAAGCCTTCTGGAGACAGAGACGGCTGTTCCATACACGAGCGGATGCTGCATCGCGCCGCGTGTTTCGCGATCACGTCGGCGCGTTCGCACGCGCGCCGCGCCGCGCGCAGACGCGAGCACAGCGGCGAGTCGCGGCGACGATGGCAACCACAGCGCGGGACGGAACGCGCTGATCACACGCCCCCCGCGGCTTAGAGCGGCCTCCGATTTGCGAGCTTGCTGGCGCCGCGCTTGCGACGCCCGTGGTAATGACGACTTCGACGCGGGCGCGGGCGTCGACGGTTGCGTTCGGGAGCCTCCCGCCCGCGACGCCGGTCTATGCACAAGGCCCGACGCGCTCCCGATTCTCTGATAGTGCGACGTAGCGGGTGTCGGCCAACACCCGCGGGCCCCAGCGCGCGCCCGAGCCCCGCGATGGCGGATGCGAGCGCGCGTAGGCGCCCGCATGCACCTGCAGCGAGCTCCGCTCGGCGTCGAACGCGCCGCGCGCGGGCGTTTGCGACTGCTCACGGGCGCCTGCGAGCGCTCAGTGGGGCTGCGCCCCGTCGGCGACGGCCTCCGCCGCCACTTCAACGTCCACCGCCGCCACCGCCAATCTCCAGCTTCCACCGACGCCCCCCGACAACGACATCACCATCGCCACCTCCGCCCCCGCCGCCCCTACCGCCACCGCAACCTTCCCCACTCTCACCGCTACCGCCACTTTCACCACCGCCACCGCCATCGCCATCAACCACCACCAACACTCCCACCGCCAGCGCCGCCACCGACACCCCCGCTCCCACTACCATGACGACGGTCCAGCGACGAAGCCCCCACCCTCACCCTCGCCACCATCGCCTCCCCAACGCCTATCACCGCCGCCACGCCCACCGCCATCGCCACCGCAACCCACCGACACCATCCCCCCAACCGCTGCCACCATCGTCATCATCCCGACCCCGCCCAAAACACTGCGACCACCACCTACTGCCCATCCTCCCTCCCTCATCCCCCCTCCCCTCTCCCGTCCCCCCCCCCTCGCCCTCCTCATCCCCGTCCTGGTTTGAGCCCTTCTCATCCGGCTCACCACCCTCTCTCCTGACATGTCTGGCGAAACAAGACAGAGCCCCGGATGCCCGGAAGTACAAATCGAAACCCGGCGGCAGTCTAAGCTGCATCGAGGTTTCAGATGGCCACGCCTAGCTCGGGCACGCTGGGTATCAAAGCGTGGCCGAACAAACGGAGCAGAGACAAGTTGAGCACAACCGCGCGCGTGCTCCTGCCTAATATGTGCACGGAGCGAAGCTGCGAAGTGGTAGAGTGCTTGATCTCCCCCCCAATGATTTCCTTTCCAGAAAGGGTTTAACCCTCCCGCTACTCCTTCCCCATGGGTCTGGACGAGGGTGGGCCCAAGCGGTCAGAACGTCCATGGTGGCCCAAGATGGAATTCAAATTACACAAGAACGTCAAATATGGCATCAAAGGCTGCTCACGATAACTCAGGATGACTAACCTCCAACATGCTTCCAAACGGCCTCAAGACTGCCCCATGACCTCGCTAACATGTTCAAGGCATTCGGACGTAGCAAAATGAAGTAGGACGGAGGCACCCTCGAGCCCCACCCATCGCGAGTTTACATCCCGAGATCTACATCCCGAGATTTTCTTCGCCTTTATACGCATTCGACGTGCAACAGTCACGGGGGCGCGGATTTAGTACTGCCAAAAGCTATCCCAGGTTTGGGCGCATGCGGCAGGCCCGAAGCGCGGCCACGTCGCCGCCGCCAGAACACATGTTCAGCCGTCACTTACCAAGATGGTTTCAATATGCCCCAACATAATCCCAAGAGGGCCCCAGGAACGCTCCAAGACGGCCAAAATAACACCCACGAGCGCCCCAAAAACGCGACAGAGTGCCTCAAGTGGTGTCGTTGCAGGCTCTGGATGGGCGACGCTGTGAAGGCTCCCCCCCTTCGCTTAGAGACAAACTCATTCAACGACCATGTTTTGTTCGAGACTTTGGTATCGCGGCGGCATCCTTGGGACATGTTGAGCCAGGATGGCTGCATGGGCCTCAGAGGGCCTAAGATTAGGTCGGGCCTGTCCCCCTACAGGGGTATTTTGGACGAAACATTAAACATATTCCAAACATGCCCCAAACAATATTCAAACAAATCGGCCCCAGACTATGTTGTATACCATGTTTGAGTGTTCCTCCTCTATAGGGACAGGCCCGACTTAAGCCTAAGATGGCCGCCGAGATGGCCCGATTTCGCAATGGCCCAAGTTGGCCTCCACGATGCTTCCACGCCCCCCCCCCCCCCAAGGCAACCCCGAGTGGCCACGGGGCCTCCTAAGGATGCTGACGACATGCCCAAACCTTCTCACAGCCGATGAGGAATAAACTGTTATTGCATTATCGTTGGGTCGGCTCCGACAGTTATTTGAAGCTTCAGCATGGCCCCAAGATGGCCCAACAAAGCCCCAGGAGGCCGCTAGGGAGGAACCATCGGCAGCCGAAGGCCAAGAGGCACCCAAAAACGCCCCACGATGGCCACACCAATGTGACTGATCGGCCTCCGAAGGGCTGGGGGGGGGGGGGGGTGCGAATTAAGGACCCTGCCGCTCTGCGCCTTGGGACCCAGATCCAAGGTCGCCCCAAGAGGGCCCCGACACCCCGCCGACAAACAACCTGAAAACGTCCAAATGGACCCCCAAAGGAGGCCAAGTTGCGCCCAAGAAGGGCCAGCACTGGCCTCAATGCCACCCCACGAGGCTCAACCAGCAAAAGGTATGCGAAAGCGCCCCTCTGATCATATTCGTAGGTCCGTTCCTCCTCCTCCTCCTCCGCCTCATCAACTTTGTTTTCCTGCCCCTCACCCTCGTACTCCTTCTGTGTTTCCTTCGTCTTCCTCCTCCTCCTCCTCATCCTCCTCATCCTCCTCTTCCTCCACCTCCTCCTCCTCCTCCTCCTCCTCCTCCTCCTCCCCTCCGCCCCCCCCCCCCCTAAAAAATGACTCCAAGAATCCTCCGCGAGGCTTCTGACACACCTCGCGTGAGCTCTGTGTCTGGATGGGCTAGCGGAGATATGAGACCGTCAAGTTTTGGGAACGGCTCGGGGGCGGGGAACGAGCAGGGGAGAGGGAAGGGGCAGGCAGAACAAAGGAGGACATGAGGACCAACACAGGAGATAGCAGCACAAAGAGATCAAGGGATGGGCGAGAAAGGAGGAAACGAGGCCGAGGAGGAACGATATGTTTGCCTTGCTCACGTCATCGCCAACACGCGAACTCCATCCTGGGCAAAGCCCTCGTGATCCAACGGCCTACAAACCGCGCACTGGCAAAGCAGCGCCTGGCGTTCTCCCATCCCGCGGGGAAAGACAGCATGACGCCCAGATTTTGGCCGCGCGCAAAGCAAACAAGGCTGACGCGGACTCGACACAAACAAGCCGACCACATCTTTCGATGCCGCTTTCAGGCCTGCGCGGCGCAAGAGGCGCGGACGCGCCCAGTCGAAAACGACGCCTGGCCAACGCGTGTGTCCGACGCGACAGCTCAACAAGTGGCACAACGATACGTTCGCTCATGCCGCAATCGATTGCCTTCCGCACGAAGGGGGCGACCAAACCCCGCGCATTGAACACGCGTATGATCACCCACCGAAGGACGCAAGAGGCCACGTGAGCCAACCAACACACGAGGCATAATGATCTGCGGGATTCCCTGATCAGATCGAATGACAAGAATACAATCGGCGCCGTCATTTTCAAGGCCGACGGTCCCGGGCGCCATCGTGATCCGAAGCCAAACGCAGTGACCAACAAAAAATTGGCGCGCACACAACGGGCGCACTTATCAACAAAATGTGCCGCGTCAGAAACGCCAGCCCGCGCGCGACGCGATGCCCAGACCTCGGAACAGCTAGGACACCGAACGGCGCGCGGAGTCACTCTCAAACTGCGATGCATGTTAATTTCACGTATTGGATGCAAAGTCTCGTCCCAATATGTTCTAGCTCGATCTATCTCGGGTCGAAGCGGAGTCCGCGTCGGATCGGGCTGAATCGACACGGAATCGAAACCCGATCGGGTCGGCCGCGTCAGGATGCACAAGCCGCACACATGTCGGGGCACAGTGGGCCGGAATGTCGGGATGGAATCGGATCGACCCCTCCAGAATTGTTATCGAATCGTTTCGATCGGATCGGCATTGGCCCTGGCAGGGGCACAATACTGAGCGGTTGTTGCAGGCAAGTGTCCGCTTCAGCACTAGCCTCCAACAAGGAATCGGCACGACAAGCTAGAACAACGTTGCCTCGAGGCTCACCGGTGGCAATACTCTACGATGCTTTTTCACTACATCTGTCGTCTGAGACGACGTGGTGCCCTGACGGCGGCGACATCTTGGCCGCGCGGCGCTAGAAGTCGCTCGGCGCGCCAGATCCTATGTCCATTGCGCCTTGATGCGTGCATTGGTATTGTCAGCATGTGCGCCTCTTTTGTGCCTTCCAGCTCCTGGACTGGCCTGTGACACGTCGACCGCGCCCGCGAGCCGCCGCTCGCGCAGGGGCGCGCCCCATCCCTTGCTGCCGCGCAGGCCTCGACCAGCTGCCCTTCCTTGCATCCCTCTGGGTGGGTGGTTGGGGAGGCTCAGGGGCCATCATTGGAGGGACGACCAAATCACGACCGCCACCACCCCGGGGCATGCTGAAAACTCAGCAAGCGCGGCCGGCTCAGGATCAGGAGTCGAGAAGGCCGAGAGCAAGAAAGGCGCGCATGCTTCATGACCAGGCGAGGCATGAAACGCGACACCTCGAGGCCTTCAACACACTCAACACTAGAGTCGAAGGAGGAATTCGCCGAGATGTCACCCACTGCATCGTGCCACCGAGTTCCTGCGCGGGCTTCGACCACGCAGCGGCCGGCCTTCCATCGCCTGCAGCGTGCAGGCGGGCACTGGCGCCCGACAGCATGCCAGGGAAAATGAAGGGAAGGAGTGTCCTGGAATTTGGCGCCACAGGTCTCCGCGGCAGAGGACACTGCGCAGCGTGCAAAGCGCCAGGCATCATGCGTCGCGCCTGCTCGCGCCGCAATCGGCTGGCGGCGGCCTCCAAGACGGGGGCGGCTGGACCACTGTGGCCAGGAAAGGGACCGACCAGCCTTATGCGCTGGAGGTTTCCACGACCCTTCGGCGCGAAGGGGGTGCACTCTTCAATTGACTGCCTCGGGGCAACTGTGGCTGAGCGACCGCAGCAAGAGCAGATACAGAGCGAGTACCTATGCCAAACGCGCAAGCGATGACTGCAGCGAGGCGCGGCCGAGCCCATGGATGGTGCGGTAGCCTCACCGGTGGGACCTCTGCGCCGCCTGGCCCGGAGGCGAGTGTGCTGCTTCCAGGCCTCCTCTCGCAGCTCGAGGATCTGCTCGCCAGTTGGCCCCAAGGCCTTCAGCACCTCATTCTGGATGCTGATGGCGAGCTGCTTTCTGAGGCGGGTCCACTCGGCCTTGTCGTTGCACTCCAGCTCGAGCCCATTGATGTCAACGAGCGGCCTGTCGATGATCTAGAGCGCCCACTCGCAAACGAGGGTCGAGAGGTTGATGGCCGAAGAATTAGGTCGGGCGTGTCCCCCTACAGGCGGATGTGGGACGAAAAATCAAACATACTCAAACAATATGCAAAAATAGTCAAACATAATTAACACATCGTCCCATGCTATGTTTGGCCTATGTTTGAATATTCCTCCTGTCGAGGGACAGGCCCGACTTAACCGAAGAAGCGGGTGCCGCGTCCTTCTCGAGTGGCGGCGGCGACAGCTGCTTGGCGCAGGCCGCTTTCCACTCCAGTTGGGCCAGGTGCGCAGCATTGACCGCGGTGTCCTCGGCCCCCTTCAGCTTGCCGAAGACCTTGGTCGCCCTGGAGGACGCGGGCGGCGCAGGTGTCCAGCCAGGCCTGCGCACGACGGCAGGCGACGCCCTTGGCCGCCGCCTCCTCCTGCCGAGAGAAGCGGCCGCCGAAGCTGCGCGAACGTGGCCGCCGCGTTCTGGGCCACGGCCTTCGCCTCGAGCGCCTCTAGCTCTTGGCAGTCTCCGAGCTCAGCCTGGCGCGCCGCCGAGGGGTCGGCCGTGGGAGCAGCAAGCCGAGGCTGGCCCACAGGACCACCGCCGTGAGGGTGCCAACCAGGGCCATGGCAGACCCACGGGCGCCGAATTGGGGCATCGCCTTCGGCACCGCGAGGATGGAGCGGCGGCCCCTTATGGCCCTTGGTGCCCTTGCCCGCGGTCGTGCCGTCGGCGTCGTACTTGACAGCTGCAGCAGCAGCAGCAGCAGCAGCAGCAGCAGCAGCAGCTGCGGCGGCGCAGGGGCTGACTGAGAGCGCCAACGGCGGCGGGCCGAAGTTGCACTGGTCAGCTGGGAACTTCTCAATCGCGGGATTGGGCACCAGCGGGGCACGGCAACGGTAGCACCAGTGGTACCAGTGGCTGCTCGTGACATCCCACCTGTGCCTGCAGCTCTGGCACGAGATGTGCTGGCCAGGCTTGTCCTTGCCTCTGCCGCAGGCGCCACCCGTGTCTCCCTTGTGGCCACGGTTGCCGCCCACGCGAGAGGAAAGGGCGTCAGCACGCCCGCGGAAGTGGCAGGGAGCAGGATGCGGGAGCTTGGGGCAGACCAGGGAGCAGCTCAGGTCAGGGAGAACTGGCCGAAGGACGGGAGCTGGCCGAGGAATAGCGGCATTCGCCTGGTTCGGCGAAAACCTCAGAAACTTGAGCCAGAGTGGCTACGGCGAATGGGAGGATCGAGGACCAGGAGGGAGAGGGGGGAGGGAGGGAGGGGAGGAAGGCAAGCTAGGTGCGCGCGCGTCATATCTGACGTCCTACCCCTCCCTCCCATCCCTTACCATGGCGCTGATTTTCTCTATCCGCGGACGCTGTGTTCGTAGCGGACTGTGGCAGCGCGCGCGCGTGGCGTGGTGGGTTGTGGTGGGGCGCGGTGCGTGCGTGAGTGCATGTGTGGTGATGGTGGTGGTGGTGGTGTTGGTACTGGTGCTGTTGCTGGTGGTGGTTGTGGTGGTGGTGGTGGTGGTGGTGGTGGTGGTGGTGGTGGTGGTGGGGTGGTGGTGGTGGTGGTGGTGGTGGTGGTGGTGGTGGTGGTGGTGGCGGTGCGGCGCGGTGGTGGCGGGCGGATGGGCGCGCGAGAAAAAGGCCCGAGCTGGGGCGAGAACGCCATCCTGAACGACGGAGGCCAAACACCGATCCGAAAATGAGGCCCACGCTGCAGCGGGAGCACGATTCGGAACGATTCGGGAGCAAAAATGAGGCCGGCGCCTCAGCGAGAGCAGCATTTTGGAAAAAAACGCAGGCGAAAACCCGTTTCCCGGGAATCCTGTGTAAAAAAACAATACGCGGAGGGTGTTCGGCGATCACCCAACCGCCATCAGGGGAAGAGGGAGAGTATTTTCATATTGAGCAATTGTGAAGGAGCAGAGGTAAGGGGAGGGAGGGAGGGGAGGGATGGAGGGGAGGGAGGGAGGGGAGGGAGGGAGGGGAGGGAGGCAAGCTAGGTGCGCTCGCGTCATATCTGACGTCCTACCCCTCCCTCCCACCCCTTACCATGGCGCTGATTTTCTCTAACCGCGGACGCGTGTCGTAGCGGACCTGTGGCTCCGCGCGCGCGTGCGTAGTGGGTGGTGGTGCGCGTGCGTGCGTGCATGTGTGCGTGGTTGTGGTGGTGGTGGTGGTGGTGGTGGTGGTGGTGGTGGTGGTGCTGCTGCTGGTGGTGCTGGTGGTGGTGGCGGTGGTGCTGGTGGTGGTTGTGGTGGTGGTGGTGGTGGTGGTGGTGGTGGTGGTGGTGGTGGTGGTGGTGCGGCGCGGTGGTGGCGGGCGGATGGGCGCGCGAGAAAGAGGCCCGCGCTGGGGCGAGAACGCCATCCTGAACGACGGAGGCCAAACAACGATCCGAAAATGAGGCCCACGCTGCAGCGGGAGCACGATTCGGAACGATTCGGGAGCAGAAATGAGGCCAGCGCCTCAGCGAGAGCAGCATTTTGAAAAAAAACGCAGGCGAAAACCCAACTCCCGGGAATCCTGTGTGTAAAAAAACAGTACGCGGGGGGGGGGTCGGCTACTTTCAGGCCGCCATCGGGGGGAGAGGGAGAGTAGTATTCATATTGAGTAATTGTGGAGGGGAGGACGGAGGAGGGAGGGATGGGGAGGGAGGGGAGCGTGGGGAGGGGAGGGAGGGAGGAGGGAGGGGAGGACGGAGGAAGGAGGGA
>CAUYUJ010002371.1:0-2500 GCA_963575745.1 Prorocentrum cordatum
GGCGCTCTCGCCGAGGCGCCGGCTACATTTTCATTGAAAATGAAGCTCACGCTTGAGCGGTTTGGGGGACCGCCAAAACGGCCCCCCCAACAACAACAACAACAACAACAACAACAACAACAACAACAACAACAACAACAACAACAACAACAATTACTAGCACGTGGGGACACTCCGTTCTCACCAGTGCCAGGGTTTTCATAGGAGGCGGGCAATACCCCACTTTGTGGGGGGGCCGGTTCAAGCTCTACCAAATTTCCAAACGACTCTTCGCCACCACCCACACCCAGCGTCCCGCCCTATGACGTTCGGACACTTTCACTTCGTGGCATGCGGACGACCGTGGCTACTATTCAGGGCCCCGCGGCCGACGACGACGGCGTGCGCGCGCGAAGAAAAAACGAATGTGTCCCGCATGGTATTATTTGACAGGGATGATGGCCCTGGCAGGTGCGCAACCGTTGTTGCAGAAGTTCGAAAACGTTGCTCGCAAAAGCCCGTTTGACAGAAATGATTAAAAAGTGTTGGGTTTCCTACGAATCCGCAAGAGCGCGCGGGATGAATTTTTGACAATTTTGTTTTGAAAAACCATTGTTTTTTTGATGTTTTTATGTTAAAATCGCTACGAAAACTAAGGTTTTGGAAGGATTTCGTCTTGCGCGCGCGAATGTCCACTTTACCTTATTTTTTGCAAGGGATTCTTGAAGCTTGGGTATGTTAGAACAAGAAATGTCCACTTTAGCTTATTTTTTGCAAGGGAAAACCGATCGTAACAACACAACCGGATCTGGTACACATCGTTTTGCCTGAGACTTCCTCACGAAAATGATAAAAATGAGGCTGCGGCCTAGGCGCGGCGGGGGGGCCATGCACCAGGGGCCCCAACAATAATTATTCTTTAGAAGTAATAATGTTCAACAACAACAACAACAACAACAACAACAACAACAACAACAACAACAATTACTAGCACGTGGGGACACTCCGTTCTCACCAGTGCCAGGGTTTTCATAGGAGGCGGGCAATACACCCACTTTGTGGGGGGGCCGGTTCAAGCTCTACCAAATTTCCAAACGACTCTTCGCCACCACCACACCCAGCTTCCCGCCCTATGACGTTCGGACACTTCACTTCGTGGCATGCGGACGACCGTGGCTACTATTCAGGGCCCCGCGGCCGACGACGACGGCGTGCGCGCGCGAAGAAAAAACGAATGTGTCCCGCATGGTATTATTTGACAGGGATGATGGCCCTGGCAGGTGCGCAACCGTAGTTGCAGAAGTTCGAAAAAGTTGCTCGCAAAAGCCCGTTTGACAGAAATGTTTAAAAAGTGTTGGGTTTCCTACGAATCCGCAAGAGCGCGCGGGATGAGATTTTGACAATTTTTTGTTGAAAAACCATTGGTTTTTTGATGTTTTTTTGTTAAAATCGCTGCGAACACTAAGGTTTTGGAAGGATTTCGTCTTGCGCGCGGCGAATGATCCACTTACTTGTTTTTGCAAGGGATCTTGAAGTTTGGATATGTTAGAAAAAGAAATGTCCACTTTAGCTTATTTTTTGCAAGGGAAAACCGATCGTAACAACACAACCGGATCCGGACCAACCCGTTTTGCCTGAGACTTCCTCACGAAAATGATGAAAATGAGGCTGCGGCCTAGGCGCGGCGGGGGGGTCGTGCACCAGGGGCCCAAACAATAATTATTCTTTAGAAGTAATAATGTTCAACAACAACAACAACAACAACAACAACAACAACAACAACAACAACAACAACAACAACAACAATCATTTTACCCGAACGCTCAGTGTTATCACCAGTGCCAGGGTTTTCATGCGACGCGAGACAATACCCCCACTTCGTGGGGGGGCAGTTCAAGCTCTACCAAATATCCAAACGACTCTTCGCGACCACCCAAACCCAGCTTCCCGCCCTATGACGTTGGGACACTTCACTTCGTGGCGTGCGGACGACCGTGGCTACTACACTGGCGCGGGGTACACACCCACAGAACTTGGTCACTTATTCGGGGCGCGCATGTGCCCAGCATGGTGCAATTGTGCCATACAATACATAATACAGAGAGACGAATGTGTCCCGCATGGTATTATTTGACAGGGATGATGGCCCTGGCAGGTGCGCAACCGTTGTCGCAGAAGTTCGAAAAAGTTGCTCGCAAAAGCCCGTTTGACAGAAATGTTAAAAAGTGTTGGGTTTCCTACGAATCCGCAAGAGCGCGCGGGATGAGATTTTGACAATTTTTGTTGAAAAACCATTGGTTTTTTGATGTTTTTATGTTAAAATCGCTGCGAACACTAAGGTTTTGGAAGGATTTCGTCTTGCGCGCGCGAATGTCACTTTACCTTATTTTTTGCAAGGGATTCTTGAAATTTGATTATATTAGAACAAGAAATGTCATTTTCTATTGTTTTTTGCAAGGGAAAGCGGATTACAACAAAACAACCGGATCCTGTACACACCCTCTTTTCTGAGGCTTCCTCA
>CAUYUJ010002371.1:7500-22500 GCA_963575745.1 Prorocentrum cordatum
CCAACAAATTGTTCAAGGCATGCCGGCCGCACACGGGAGCGCTGCCCTGGCGCTCAGGATACCGATCGCCCCACAGGGCGCCCGCGTGCCAGGCTGGCGGCGGCGGGAGCGGCCATGGGGGCACCCACGGCTCCGCCGCCGGCGGCGCGGTGGGCCCGCGCGCGGGGCCACCCTGCCCGTCACGATGCTCGGGGCCGCGGCCGTCGGCATGCCCGTCGCGATGGCGTGCGGGTGCCTCTTGGGAATGCTCTTGGGCGCGCTCCTCCCGCTGCTCTTGCCCCTGTTCTTCGGGGTGGTTTGGCCCGCGCTCCTCCCGATGATCTGCTGGGTTGGCTTCGGCGGCCAAGCGCCTCCCCGCTGCCAGAGCCAACTTGCCCGCTTTCCCCGTTGCCAGACCCAGCTTGAGCTTCGCTCTGGAATCGGCGCATTTCGCCCACTCCCTGGCTGCGTCGAGAAAAGCCGACCATCGATCGTCGTTGCCGACCAAGCGCCGCCATTGCTGAGACCTCACGTAGCCGTCCGTCCTATCGACGTCCTCCACAGTGCGGGCAGTCAGGTTCCGTGGCAAAGGCTCCTTGAGAAGATCCCATTCTTTGTCGATCGTCATCGTGCCAGCCATAGATCCCCTCGTGTGGCCCGTGTCGACGTCGGCGACGACCGCGGGGATGGGCCGGGAAAACTCGGCCTTCGGCTTCCTGGAGTGGTTCACGCTGTGGTGCTCCTCGAACCGCACGACGCAATCCGAGCAGCGGCACTTGTAGCAGCCCGCGCCGTCTGTCATGAGCAGCAGATTGTACTTGCGGTCGCCAAGGATCTCCTTGCAGAAAGCGTGATACGCCTCGGACGATTCGGGGGCCACGCGGCCCTCGCCGGTGGATTATCGGAGGAGGGGGAGTTGACACACTGGCACCTCAGACTCAGAGCACAATCGCCTCCCGGACCCTCCCCGGGGCCAACGAACGGACGTTTTCCGAACTGCGCCCGGCCGTGGCGACGAGAGCCCGGCCCCCCCTCCGGAGGGGACTCCGCCGGTGTCTCCAATGCCCCTCCTCTGAGATTTGCTCACGCCCAGCGGCATCATGGCGAAGTGGGACGTGCTACCTCGCTGGCGAATGCCAATGTAACAGTAATATGAATGCGTCAGCTCGGCGTTCTCCTCGGCTTTCCACTTGCAAATGACCGTGGCATCGACCTCCACCTCGACCGTTCGAGAAGAGCCGGTGCCCCACTGAATCCACCGCGCCCACGCGGGGCGGCAGGCGTCGCCCCTCTCCCCTCGCCCCGGCGAGGGGTTCGTACCCCGGCAGTCGGGTTCTAGTAGTACTCGTAGTTAGTAGTAGTAGTAGTAGTAGTAGTAGTAGTAGTAGTAGTAGTAGTAGTAGTAGTAGTAGTCGTAGTAGTAGTAGTAGTAATATTAGTAGTAGTGGTAGTAGTAGTAGTGGTAGTAGTAGTACTACTCGTGGTAGTAGTAGTAGTAGTGGTAGTAGCAGAAGTAGTAGTACTAGTAGTAGTAGTAGTAGTAGTAGTAGTGCTGGTAGTGGTCGTAGTAGTTGTAGCAGTAGTAGTAGTAGTAGTAGTAGTCGAAGTTGTACTCGTAGAAAAGTGTAGTAGTAGTAGTAGTAGTAGTAGTAGTAGTAGTAGTAGTAGTAGTAGTAGTAGTAGTAGTAGTAGTAGTAGTAGTAGTAGTAGTAGTAGTAGTAGTAAGTAGTAGTAGTAGTAGTAGTAGTAGTAGTAGTAGTAGTAGTAGTAGTAGTAGTAGTAGTAGTAGTAGTAGTAGTAGTAGTAGTAGTAGTAGTAGTAGTAGTAGTAGTAGTACGTAGTAGTAGTAGTAGTAGTAGTTAGTAGTAGTAGTAGTAGTAGTAGTAGTAGTAGTAGTAGTAGTAGTAGTAGTAGTAGTAGTAAGTCGTAGTAGTAGTAGTAGTAGTAGTAGTAGTAGTAGTAGGAGGAGGAGGAGGAGGAGGAGGAGGAGGAGAACGAGGAGAAGGAGGGGGAGGGGGGGGAAAGGGGAGGGAGGGGGTAGGATAGGATAGGACTGCTGCTGCTGCTCCTCCTGCTGCTGCTGTTCCTGAACCTCCTCCGCCTCCCTCCTCCTCCTCCGCCTCCTCCTCCTCCTCCTCCTCCTCCTCCCCCGCTGTGTCCCCCCCGTCCTCCCCTCCTCCCCCCCGCCGTCACCCCTGCCCGACACCCCCCTCCTCCCCGGGCCGGCGACAGCCTCCCTGATACCCCTTTGCATGCGAATCGCTGCCGCAGACATGATCGCGCGAGCCCGGGCGTAGTAACCTTGCACGACGCCCTCATGGATATTGAGCTGCCGCACTGCCACCGACTCAGGGACCCCTTCAGCGGCTAGCCACCACGCCATCACGCACATCGACACGCCCTTGCTGCCCTTCCCAAGCAGGCCAGAGAACAACGGATTGTGCAGAGCCACGGATTGGTGCACGCGGCACACGCCACACGCGTGCCACGCAGTCTCAATGATAATATCCTGCCCCTTTTCAGCATTGCATCGCAATTGGCCCAGCTCCTTCTCGGCGCCCTCGAGGAAGCTCGACTTCTTGGAGGATTGGCACTTCCCTCGCGGGCACGGCGTCCCTTTCAAGTCGTGCAAAATGCCAGCGGACACGAGGTAGTGGACGAACTCTTCTGGGGACCACCGTGCCATTTGCACAAAGTCCGTGTCAATCGGGGCCCTCGCCATCTTCTTCGCCCTCTCTTCGTACTCCCGCGTTCTGATAGATATTTGCGCGTACTTCAGCCTGGCGACAAGTGCAGCAGATCGGCGGTTCCGCATGTAATCCACGACGGCCTGGCTGCGGCAGTCCTCCACGACCTCGCCCTGCAGCGATTTGTTCGGGCACTGCGGCCGCTTGTGCTCCACGCTCCCACATCTGGAACAGTGCGGGAGAAGGTACCTGGCTGCCGACACTCGTTTTCTCTTCTGCTGCTGGTCCCGCGGGGGCGCTGCAAGCGCCGCCACGGCAGTCTCGCTGGAATGCATGGCCAAGATTTCGGTGGCCTCGATGTGCTGCGCGACCCGCAACTTGGCGATTTCCGGATGCAGGGGCTTGTCCTTGTCCTCCGCCGCCTTCGCGATCATCCCCCGCGCTCTCTCGACCATCAGCTGGGGCCTCTTCGCCAGGAGCCCCTCGAGGAGGCCCTCCTTCTCAAGAGCACACCTCAATGTCAGCTTCTGGTCCAGGATGTTGTTCCTCCAACTCATCAACCGATCAAGGTAGCCAGGGTCCTCCTGAAGCACACTCCTCAAGGTGGAACCAGAATGTTTCCCGAAATCAAAGCGGTACTCCTCCTGAGATTGCGGCGCCTCCGGAGGTTTCCACCCCGCGTGGTGCCTAGCCTTTGCCTTTGCAATTTTTCTCTCCTTGGCCAAAGCAGGGTTCGCGAGCTCCTCCACAAACTCTTGACGCAGCTGCACCATCTCCTCCGGCGTCAGCACGTCGCGGCTGTCGGCGTGCGCCTTGCAAGGTGGCCTGCGGCTTTTGTGGCCTGTCCAGTCTCGGAAAACTCCGACGCATAGTCCGCAATCCGCCACCCATGCTGGGCCCAAGCGCTTTGAAGTGCCATGCGCTGTCTGGCAGGGGCGTCGGCTGTTCTTCCCTGGGGGGCCCCGGGAGGACCCGCGCGGACCGCCACTCCCCGCGATGCTGCGCTGGCACGAGGGCGGGGCTGGCTGTAGCCAGATGGATAGCCTGCGCGCTTCTTGATGACCATCCACTTTTCGAGGTCCGCGGCCGAAAACTCATCGTCCTCCGCCTGGCCCTCCGAGCCCTCCGCGCCAGCCGCCGCTGCGGCGGCGGCGCCTGCCGCCGCAGCAGCCGCCGCGATCCGCCGTGCGCCCTGGCCGCGCCCCGCGCCGCCGGACGCCTCGGCCTTGGCGTTCGCCGCCGCCGCTGCCGCCTGTAGTAGGGCACGGCCTCGGCGAAGCCGTTGCCGTCGCCACCGCCGCCGCCGCGTGCACCAGAACAAACGCGATCGCTCCCTGCCGAAGAATATCGCGGTGGTGTCTGTGGTGTTGTTGCTGTGGAGCTCCAAGACGCCCAAGTCGGAGCCGGTGATGATCGTGATGGTCACGGTGCTGCTGCTGAGGTCTGGCGTGCTGCTCACGGCGAAGCCAACTGGATCCTGCACGCGAGAAGGCAGGTAAGCATACACCGCCACCACGCCAGGCCAGGGCCATCCTGGACCCCGGCATGGTGTATGCGCCCTCCTGCCTTGGGCAGGAGGGTCGATACAGCATCCTGCATCCCAGGATGGCCCTGCTGAGGCATGGTGGTGGTGCGTGTAGCTTCCCTCTACGGATCCTGGACCGCCAAATCCGGGGAGCCCGGGTAGAGCGACCAGTCGCCCCAGGCGGAGCCGGTCAAGCCGCCCTCGAAAACCACCCTGGTGATCGCCATCATGGCCAGACGACCGTAGGCGAGGGCCACCATCGGCGCCGTTAGGCTATGCCGTCGGGGCTTAGAGATATGGAAATATGGGAGGAGCTTAGGAAATCAGCTTGCTGAAAGCCAGGGCGCAGGGCGCCACTCGAGCCAGCCGATGACATGAGGGCGATGGCGACGACGACGCAGACGACCGCAGTCGCGACGACATGGGAACTGGCTGCTGACATCGCGTGGGTCGTTCACTCTTGAGCGATCTGCGCACCTGGAGGCCGTCCTGGAATCATGATTTCGGACCGCGGGTCGATTTCCGTGAGTCCTGGGGCCCGAAGAAAAAATACCCTGGGCGCATTCAACCATGCACGCCCACGCTGGAACGCAAGGAGGAGGAGACCCAGGAGCAACAACAACAACAACAGCTTTGCCCAAGGTGTTCGCGGTGGGGTTCGCCCAAGAGGCCTGGGGCAGAGTGGCTACGATGTTAGCCAGCGTGGGCCCAAACCGGCGAATCCCACCAGCACTTTAGGGCGTGAGTGGTCTAAGGAGCTCGTTCTGCTAAACCCCCTTTTTCCCCTTCGGGGAGGGGGTTCCCCCTCCCCCTACCCCCTCCCCCTGGACCTGGAGGGAGGGTGCCGCGAGCGGTTGGAGCGTCCAAGATGGCCCAAGATGGCTCCAAGCGGGTCCCAGAGAGCCCAAGATGGTCTCCAAGATCGCGCAAGATATCCCAAGATGGTTCAAGATAGCTATCAACATGCATCCAAGAGCTCTGGAGACCGCCCCAGGACGGCTCCAAGTGCCTTTCGAGCCCTCCAAGGAAGCCCTCAAGAGGCCAAAATCATTCAAATCCTGTATGTTTTTCCGATGTTTTTTGCATTGTCACCCTTTCGCGCCCGATGGCCTCTTGAGGCCTCAAGATGGCTTCTGGATGGCCCAAGAGGGCCCCAAAAGGGGCCCAGGGGGGCCCCAAGACCGCCCCAAGAACACCCAAGACCGCTCCAAGAGCGGCCCACGAGGGCCCCAAGAGGTTCATTTTCGGGCCCCGACGGGGGGACGCAGTTAAGGACCCCCCCGTCCCCGACTCGACCATGTCCTATTGAATTCCGATTCAAACACAAATAAATGATTAAGGAATTCCTCCGGCGGCTGGGACTCGACCATTTCCTATCGAATTCCTATTTCAGCGTTCCGAAGGATCCAACCTGTTTATACTAAGTCCCCGCGCAGGTCACTCCGATGCCCCCCCCCCCCCCCCCAGCAGCCCTCGAAAGTGGCGACAGTTTCGCAGACCGCAGCCCCCCCAGGGATGGCGAAGTCAAATCTGTAGGGTCCCTTGGGAATCCTATGGGGTCCCTGAGGAATCCTATGGGTTCCCTTAGGAATCCCACTGGGGATCCTATAGGAATCCTGTTGGAATCCTATAGTAATCCTATGGGATCCCTTAGGAATCCTATGGGATCCCTTAGGAATCCGATGGGATCCCTCAAGAATCCTATAGGATCCCTTAGGAATCCTATAGGATCCCTTAGGAACCCTATGGGGATCCTATAGGAATCGTACGGGAATCCTATGGGATCCCTTAGGAATCCTATGGGATCCCTTGGGAATCCTATGGGGTCCCTGAGGAATCCTACTGGGATCCTATGGGAATCCTATTGGAATCCTATAGGCATCCTATGGGATCCCTTAGGATTCCTATGAGATCCCTTAGGAATCCGATGGGATCCCTGAGGAATCCTATAGGATCCCTTAGGAATCCTATAGGATCCCTTAGGAATCCTATGCGGATCCTATAGGAATCGTATGGGAATCCTATGGGCTCCCTTAGGAATCCTATGGGGATCCCTTGGGAATCCTATGGGGCCCCTTAGGAATCCTATGGGATCCCTGAGGAATCCTATAGGATCCCATGGGATCCCTTAGGAATCCTATGGAATCCCTAAGGAATCCTACAGGATCCCTTAGGAATCCTATGGGGTCCCTTAGGAATCCTATGGGAGCCCTTAGGAATCCTATGGGATCCCTGAGGAATCCTGTAGGGTCCCTTGGGAATCCGATGGGGTCCCTGAGGAATCCTATGGGATCCCTTAGGAATCCTACTGGAATCCTATAGGAATCCTATGCGGATCCTAAAGGAATCGTATGGGAATCCTATGGGATCCCTTAGGAATCCTATGGGGATCCTATGGGTATCCCTTAGGTACCCTGAGGAATCCTATGGGATCCCTGAGGAAGCCTATGGGATCCCTTAGGAATCCTATAGGAATCGTATAGGAATCCTATGGGATCCCTAAGGAATCCTATAGGAATCGTATAGGAAACCTATGGGATCCCTAAGGAATCCTATGGGATCCCTGAGGAATCCGATAGGGATCCCTCAGGAATCCTATGGGATCCTACCAGGACCCCTTCCGCGGCCGCGGAAGGGTTGCTGGGGTTGCTGGGGTTGCTGGGGTTGCTGGGGTCCCCCCGGGCCGGTCTAATCGTCCTCATTCAACAACAACAACAACAGCAACAACAACAACAACAACAACAACAACAACAGCAGCAGCAGCAACAACAACAACGCTCCCGCTCGAGGCTTCCTCCTTGTTTACTCAGGGCTGGTGTTCTTGCTCGCCGCCGAACGCCGCCGTCCTAACAAAATTATAGCCGGAGTGCAGTATCCCCAAACAGGGTTTTTAAACCCACTGCGGTTTCCAAGGTCGATTGCGTGCCCGTTCAGTGCGGCCAGAGGCGCAGCAGCGGAAGGCGGGAGGCGGGATGAGGGAGGAGGGAAGAGGAGCCAGGCGGGAAGCGGGAAGAGAGGGAGGCGGGAGAAGGAATGAGAAAGGTTGTGATTGGAGCCCGTGTGCTACGAAACGTCTCAGGCAGAACGGGCCAGACCATCTCGCGCGCAACATCTTCGAGCTTCGCATTGTGAGGATGGCTCAAGCGAAACGGGCTGGACCACCTCGCGAGCGACATCCTGGAGTTCAGCATTGGAAAGATGTCTCAAACGAAACGGGCCGGACAACCTCTCGCACACGTTCTGACAAGTCCACGTCACACTCGCTTCCCGTTAGGTCCTCTCCTGCAACTCCCTTCCTTCTCCCTCCTCCTCCTCCTTCCTCCTCCTGCCTGCTCCCTCATCCACATCATCCTCCTCCTACTTCTCCCTTCCATCTCCTCCTCCTTCTCCTCCTCCTCCTCATCCACCTCCTCTTCATCCCGAACGGCATCTCGTAGCCCAAAGTTGCGAGGATGTCTCCAGCGTAACGGGTTGGACCACCTCGCGCACGGCATCTCGGACCCCAGAGTTGCGACGATGTCTCGGGCGAAACGTGCTGCGAGGAAGTCTCAGGCGAAACGGGCCGGACCACCTCGAGCGCGGCGTCTCAAAGCTCCGAATTGCGGGGGCCTCCTGGGGCCTCCTGGGGACCTGGGGCTTCCTCCTGGGCCTCCTGTGGCCTCCTGGGCCCCACCTGGGGCTTTCTGAAGCCTCTTGGGGCTCCCAGAGGGGGATATCTAACATGTGGCCGTATGGGCCCACCAAAATAGGGCGGGGGCCACAAGAGCAGGAAAAATCAACGAATCGACACCAGATGTGTATTAACTTGACACGTTGTGATAGGGGGCCTCCTGGGGCCTCCTGGGAGCCTCCTGGGAATCTCCTGGGGACCCCTGGGGACCCCTGGGCCCTATCCTGGGCGTCCTGCGGCCTCCTGAAGCTCGCTGGGACCTCCTGGGGCTCCTAGGGTCCCAGGGGGGATATGTAACATGTGGTTTTCTGGGCCCACAGGCTGGACCACCTCTTGCGCGGCATCTGGGAGCTCAGAGTTGCGAGAATGTCTTGTGCGAAACGGGCTGGACCACCTTGCGCACGGCAGAGCTCAGAGTTGCGAGGATGTCTCAGGCGAGACACCCGGACCACCTCGCGCAGGGCATCTCAGAGCTCAGAGTTGTTAGGATGTCTCAAGCGAAACGGGCTGGACCACGTCGCGCGCGGAATCTCCGAGGTCAGAGTTGCGAGGATGTCTCAGGCGAAACGCGCCGGACCACCTCGCGCACGGCATCTCAAAGCTCAGAGTTTAGAGGATGTCTCAAGCGATACGGGCCGGACCACCTCTCGCGCGGCATCTGGGAGCTCAGAGTTTGGAGGATGTCTCAGGCGAAACAGGCCGGACCACCTCTCGCGCGGCATCTGGGAGCTCAGAGTTTCGAGGATGTCTAAAGCGAAACGGTCCGGACCTCCTCTCTCGCGGCATCTCGGAGCCCAGTGTTGCGAGGATGTCTCAAGCGAAACGGGCCGGACCACCTCGCAAGCGTCATCTCGGAGCCCGGAGTTTCGAGGATGTCTCCAGCGAAACGAGCCAGACCACCTCTCGCACGGCACCTCGGGGCTTAGAATTTCGAGGATGTCTCAAGCGAAACGGCCCGGACCACCTCTCGCGCGGCGTACCGGAGCGCAACTTTTCGAGGATGTCTCAGGCGAAACGGCCAATCCCGGCCAACTCAGAAACGAGAGTTGTGAGGATGTCTCAAGCGAAACGGCCCGGACCATGAGATTTTTGTGAGGATGTCTCTGCTCCCCTTTCCTCGGCCGGAGTTAGCTTCTATCACAACAGCACCCCGTTCAGCAAGCTGTGTTTGGGGAACCAGCGCTCCCGCTCGAGATGTCCTTTCGTTTTACATTGAACTGGCGCGCCCCCAGCAAAAACATCGGCGCCGCCCCCAGCAAAAACAACGCTCCCGCTCGAGGCTTCCTCCCTTTTTTTACTCAAGGCGGTGCCTTTTCCTCGCAGCCGAAAGCCGCCGCCCCGACAAAACCAGCGCTCCCGCCCGAGACTTCCTTCCGTTTTACGCTGGACTGGCGCCCAACTCTCTTTTGAATTGGCGCCGCTCCCAGCAAGAACAACGCTACCGCTCCAGGCTTCCTCCCTTTTTCCTCGGGACGGTGCTGTTCCTCGCCGCCGACAGCCCCCGTCCCGACAAAACCACGGCTCCCGCTCGATGCTTCCTCCTTTCTTACTCAAGGCGGTGTTCCTCCTCGCCGCCGAAAACCGCCGCCACGACAAAACCAGCGCTCCCGCGCAAGGCTTTCTTCCGTTTTGCGCTGGGCTGACGCCCTTCTCTCTTTTGAGTTGGCGCCGCTCCCAGCAAGAACAACGCTCCCGCTCGAGATTCCCTCCTTTTATCCTCAGGACGGTGCTGTTCCTCGCGGCCGACAGCCCCCGTCCCGACAAAACCACGGTTCCCGCTCAATGCTTCCTCCTTTCTTACTCAAGGCGGTGTTCCTCCTCGCCGCCGAAAATCGCCGTCCCAACAAAACCAGTGCTCCCACTCGAGACTTCGTTTTGTTTACGCTGGACTAGCGCCCTACTCTCTTCAGCATTGGCGCCGCTCCCAGCAACAACAGCAGCCCTGCTCGAGACTTCCTCCCTTTCTATTCAGGGCCAGGTCCTTGCCTCACCGCCGACAGCCCCCATCCCCACCAAGGCAATCCTGTCGTTCGATACTTCCTTGTGCTTTACCCTTCGCTGGGGTTCCACTGGCGGTCTCGCATCGGCGCAGCCAGGCGCGGGCATGTGTTTTCGAGGCGGAATGTGTTGAAATTCCTCGGAGGTGTTTGCAAGACCTCATTGGGGGGGATATCTGGGAATGGGAATAGCGGACCCCGCTGCAGAACAAGAGTCCCCCATGATGGGGATGGTTATCATGATGGTCGCATGCTTCGTGTGGAAACATCACGCATGAGGGTAAAATGATTGTTCTTGTTGCTGCTGTTGTTGCTGTTGTTGTTGTTCTTGCTGTTGTTGTTGTTGTTGATGTTGTTGTTGTTGTTGTTGTTGTTGTTGTTGTTGTGGTTGTTGTTGTTGTTGTTGTTGTTGTCGTCGTACCGTCCCCTGTGCCCCCGGCGGCCGCCCCACGGAGAGCCATGACACCGATCCGCGGGTCCGGCGCCGCCGAGCCCGTGCTTCCTTTTTGTCAGGGCGCCTTCGGCCGCCCCATGGGGGCGACGGGGTCGCCATGACAAGAAAGCTGTGGCTCTGGCGTTGCCGAGCCTCTGGCCCTTTGCTGCCAGGGCGGCACCCCTGGTGCGTCGTGGCCGCCCCGCGGCGCCAGGACCACAGGTCCTCGGGTCTGGCGCTGCCGAGCCCCTTGGCCTTTTGTCCTGCTGCCCCCCCCCCCCCCCCCCCCGGTGTGCCGGGTGGCCGCCCCGGGGCGCCACGGCACAAACCCCTGGGCCTGGCGCTGCCGAGCCCTGTTTTTGCTTGTGTCACGTCGGCCCCCGTGCCTCGTGGCCGCCGCGCGGCGACACGACCAAAAGAAAGGCGTGTTTTTGGTCGTCGTGCCCGCCCCCCCCGCCCCGTGTGCCGTGGCCGCCCCGCGGCGCCGTGGCACGAACCTGTGGGTCTGGCGCTGCCGAACGCGCTTTTCTTGCCATGCCAGGCCCCCGTGCATCGTGGCCGCCCACGGCGCCACGACAAAAATCCTCCAGCGGACAAGCGACTAGAAGACTTCCATGGAGCTCGTGTGAGCGATCTGCGCGACAGCTCCCGCATTGGAAAAGATGATTGCAATACTTTGCGGCCACTGCTTGAGCCGCATCGAGCTTGCACACAATATCACAAACCTCGAGAACCCAACGACTAGAATGGCTCATGTAGAACCTCTACGGATGGCTCGACGCAAGAACAATGGCATGCGAATAATGCAACTGCACAGCACCCGCGTCTGCCGAACTTCTAACACAGGTCTAGAAAGACTACCCTGGAGCAGAATTTCGCATCTGCAACCTCATGGGGAACAATCTGGAATCACCATGAGCGAATCGACGCATGTGATCCCTTCAAAAACGATCAAGCAGTATCAACGCCACAAGCTAGCATGGATGAGCCAAGCAAATGACCACACTGATGAACATCACCGTCGTGTTCAAGGCGCCGAAATCCAGGTCCATATCCCGACCGATAAACCATCCAATCAGAACCGAGAACGGAACGACAAATAACGATATCTGCCTGCACCAGCGGAGGACTGCACAGTCACCACGAAGCTCAGGGCACGATCTTTGACATGCAAGTCAGTTGCATCATGCTGACGAGAAGCTCATGCTCTGCAGGGGTGCGGTGCTGGAGGAAGCTGAGAGGACCAGAGAAGCGCCCGTCAGCTGGGCAAGACGACGCCAAGGATGAAGACGCGGAGGCATCACATGGAAGAGTCCGCCAGGGCGGTGCATCAAATGGCATGTTGGGTGAAAGACTACGTGCAGCGGCAGGACCATGCGGCACCATGGTAACGAAACTCTCCCGCTTTCGCAATCGCGGACCCCGAGCACAAACAAAACCCCTTTCTGTCAATGAAGCACGGTAGGGGGGGGCATGAGCAAGCCAGCGTCGGTTTCTTTCCCCTTCCACTCTCCAACTCTCCACCCATCTGTCTCTCATCCGCTCTGCTCTCATTCCACTCCTCGCAAGACAGGATCAGCAGGTCTTGAGAACATTCAGAACTGAAGGGAGGCGTTATTTCTCAGGAGTTGGTGAAACGAGCTAGTCGCGAGATCGTTGTGGGGCCTCGCGAAGGTCTCCTGCCATGCCCATGACGGCGCCAGGATGTAACACATGCTAGTAACTACGTAATTTGATTTACAATTGCTAGATCACGGTGCGACCACAAACAGGTGGAAGAGAGGATCCATAGCAACTCGCACACTGCGGGCGAAGGCGCGTTGACGAACCAACTGCAATGCCGATCGAGAGACCGGGCTTGTCCTGGATCGCGAAGCGAATCGCCTGCGCGGGATGCCAGACGCTCCTCCTTGTGCGCTCACGCATGCGATCTACTGATTCAGCCAGTTGAGCTGCCCCCTCACATCGGCGGCGCGCACAAGTGAGTAGTGGGAGGGGGGAAGGCTTCTAAGAAGCGGCCTCCTTCTAAGAAGCCTTTCCCCCCTCCCTCTGTTCCCTCATGCGCGTGGCCGATCCTATCCCAGACCTGTTCAACACGCTACACTCTCATGCAATACACCCCTGCCTGCGCCCCAGTGACCCGCGCGACACTGCACACTGGGATAATTGCTTGATGATTGGCGGGGCAAGGTTGCAGAATCAAGGGCGCCAGTGACAGCTTGATTGCTGGACGATGAGCTTCAAATGTAACATGATTGGCTCGGCCACGAGTTTTTCTCCAGATTGGTGTGCCTATCGGTCGGATTCCTAGCCCCGTCCTAAGAGAACTGGTTCACTAGTCCCCCCGTCAATGTTGCCCTTAAAACATGCGTCCTCTGTTGCGCATGGCTGCCTCTGTTGCACATGGTTCCTTCTGAGATCCGCATCTCATTCTATATTTCTCCTACACGCGTCCTCCGTTGCGCATGGCTTCCTCTGTTGCGCTTGGCTTCCTATCAAACTCCGAAGTAGGAGGGGAAGTAGAGTAGAGTAGTGTAGAGTAGAGAAGAGCAGAGCAAAGCAGAGTGGAGAAGAGCAGACAAGTAGAGCACATCAGAACCTGCCGACCCTTCAGCGTGTGAAAGACGCTGTCGCCGTCGTCGGTCCCAGGGAAACTGAGGAACAACGAGAAAGAACGTCGTAATTAAGTCAATCCCCTTCCATGCATCCCTTCCCTGCAAAAAGGGGGGGGGGGTCCCGGGTCAGAACACCGCCCCCGCCCCCAATGACCTCTCGTGTCCTGGGGGGGGGTCGCCAGCGGGACTCCCTCGGGAGGCCCCGCCGGTGGTGCTAGGAGGTACTCCCTGGCCATCGCTCGGACGTCCATTCCCTGTGCTTTTTTCGGTTTCGTGCATGGTTTTCTCGCCAAATGATCAAGGATGCTCCTCGATGGTCCTCGCCCAAGGAAAAATGCACACGTCCGAGCGATGCCAAGCTCCCGGGTGAGAATGCCGCCCCCCCCTCCAGATGCGTGCGGCCGCGGTCTCTGGGGTCTTCGGTGAAGCTCTCTCTCTGGGGCCACGATGTTGGAAGGATGGTCCCGGAAGCATCCCCTGCGACTCAAGGTCCAGCAGCGCGCTGTACCTGAATCGGCGGTAGCAAGATGTGCATGATGCTACGTGGGCCCTGGGACACGGCCAGCACGGTAGGTGTGTCAGTACACTTCATGGAGGCCCTGCCTGGCACACATGAGATCATCAGGCCACGTCGCAAAATCATTGAAAAGCCTATTCGCTCGCCCGTCCACAGCCGGCACCTACTCCTATACTTTGTCTCTCTAGTCATCGAGGAGCGCTGTATCCTGGGCAGCCTCGTACATGCATTACGCAGTCGGCGGCGGACTTTGCCGATATATCGGATGTGGAAAGCACCATGTACTGTGTGGCGATGGGAACGACGAGAAAAAATACACAATCACCCAGGCGAAGGACCCAAACATGTGCTGTTGTGAGTACCGCGTTGTGGGTACCGCTTTCGGAGGAGATCCTTACTAAGCCACGAAACGTGTTAGGAGTGTGCCGTAGTGGGTAGGGGAGGCGCGTGCGGCCGCGGCCACTGGGGTCTTCGATGAAGCTCCCTATCAGGCCACGAAACGCTGTACTGGGCAGGGGGACGCGTGCGGCTGCGGCCACCAGAGTCTTTGATGGGGTTCCCTATGGTGTCACGAAATGTTGTACTGGGTGTGGGCGATGCATGCGCCCGCGGCCACTGGAGTCTTCGGTGGAGCGCCCTGTGGGGCCACGAACAGAGCACTGGGTACGGGAGACGCATGCGGCCGCGGCCACTGGGGCCTTCGGTGGAGATCCCTATGGGGCCACGAAGCGTTGTAGCGTGTATGGAAAACGCATGCGGCCGCGGCCGCTGGGGTCCCCGGTTGAGCTTCCCAGGGGGCGAGACGGTGTACTGGGCGGGGGAAACGCATGGGAACGTCGCCTCTGCGCCTCTGGGGCCTTCCGTGGAATTCCCCTATGGGGCCACATAGCGCTGTTCCGGAGGGGGGAAACGCATCTGGGCGTCAGCCCTGGGGCCTTCGGTGGAGTTCCATATGAGGCCACAAAGCGCTGTAGTGTGTGGGGGAAACGCATCCGGGCGTCAGCCCTGGGGCCTTCGGTGGAGCTCCCTGTGGGGCCACGAAGCAATATACTGGGCGGGGGAGACGCATGCGAACGTCGCCTCTTGAGCCTTCGGCGGAGCTCCCTATGGTGCCACGAAGCGCTGTACTGGGTAAAGGAAACACATGCAAGCGTCGCCTCTGAAGACTTCGGTGGACCCTCCTTCTGGGGGCCACGAAGCGCTGTAATGGGTGAACGGAATGCATGCTAACGTCGCCTCTGGGGCCTGCGGTGGAGCTTCCTATGAGACCACGAAGCGCTGTACTGGGCGGGAGGAAGGTCGCCATTGGGGCCTTCGGTGGTTCCCTGGGGGCCACGAAAGGTGTACTAGGCAGGGGAACGCATGCGAACACCGACAGTGGGGCCTTCGATGGAGCTCCCTATGGGGCCGCGAAGCGTGTGCGGGGTGTCCCGAATCGGCTGCAGGGACGCATGCGAACACCGCCATTGGGGCCTTCAGTGAAGCTCCTTATGGGGCAACGAAACGTGTGAGGGGTGTTCCGAATCGGGTGCGGGGAAGCATGCGAACACCACCACTGGGGCCTTCGGTGGAGCTCC
>CAUYUJ010002371.1:25000-28933 GCA_963575745.1 Prorocentrum cordatum
TTGAAGCTAAACGACGCTAAATCGGCACTATCTCGTGCACTACCAAACGCTATCGCACGCCAACGTACTCTAAAGACAGAATCCACCGCCGTGCCTCTGGCACGAATTGGACCGCCCCAAAACTTATGCAGCACTGAGAGGTATACGCTGTGCTGCTGCTGCTGCAGCGAGAATTGTATGTCTTCAAGAGCCGGGACCACTCGTTTCCGCAGCCTCTCTGGGGTGCTCTGGGATGGCTCCCATGAGTTCTGAAGTGTTTCCTGCGACTTCTGTGGACGCTGTGCCCTCCCCAAAAGCGACCTCCCGAATCATCCCATGAGTCCAAGAGGGCCCCGAGTCGCCGAACGATCGCTCCAAGACGCCCAAGGTGGCCTCAAGATGGCCCAAGAGGCCTCCAAGACGCCACAAGAGGCCTCCAAGAGTCCTCCCAAGAGGGCCCCAAGAGGTAACATGTTTTCCCCTACGGCAGCAATCAACTCAGTATGGTGTTAGCTCGCGCGAGTACCGCTCGCATCATGAGCCGAATGAAACGAGATCGCGATGCAGTTCTGCAACCTCAGCCAAGAGAGAATCCCAAGAGGCATCAATAATTGTTGTGCTCCGTCGGTGTTTGAAGGATTTTAACGCTCTCGCCTTTTCCGCTTTCCGACGGTCAAAAACGGCCCAAGAGGCTCCCAAAACCACCCCAAGACGGTCCAAGAGGCCTCCAAGAGGGCCCCAAGACGGCCTAAGAGCGCCCCAAGACAGCCCAAGAGGCGCCCAAGACAGTCCGAGAGGACCCCAAGACGGTTCCGAAAGGGGCCCAAGAGAGGGAACTCGAACCGAAAATTCTAGCCTTCCGCCCCAAGAGGCCTCCAGGAGGCCCCCAGGAGGCGTCCAGGAGGCAAGAGGCCCCCAAAAGGCACCCAAGAGGCCCCAAGAGGCGCCCAAGATGCCCAGACCTAGAGGCCCCCAAGACGGCCCCAAGAGGCCCCCAAAACGGCACAGGAGGCTTTGAAGACGCCCAAGATGGTCTCTAAGACGGCCCTGAAGCATTCCAAGAGGGCCCCAAGTCGGCCCAGAAAGGCCCCCCTAACGGCTTCCGACGGCGTCAGCAGGGCCAGGAGCCCACCAAGATGGCCGAAGTTGGCTCGAAGCTGGCCCAAGACGGCCCAAGAAGCCTCCAAGAGGGCCTCCAGGAAGGCCTGAAAAAGCCAAACTTATTGATTTCCCATGAGTTGTTGAAGGATTGTGGCATTTGCTTGTTGTTCGGCCTTCCGACGGCCCGAGACGGCCCAAGTGCCCCCAAAGATCGCCCAAGAGGCCCAAGACGGCCCCAAGACGCTCAAGATGGCCCCCAAGACTGCCCAAGAGCCCTCCAAGACGTCCTCCCAGAAGGCCCGAAAGGGTCAAAATGGCCTCCAGGCGGCCAAGATGACCTTCAAGGTGCCCACGTGTTCCCCGAAGGCTTTCCAAACCGATTCGGGGAACACATGGTCCGATAGCTTGGCAGGTCTGGCCCCAACGTTCGGCCACATGGGCGCTTCCGAAAAGGCAGGGGGCGACGGCGATTCGCCGCAGGCGTCTTCGAGTACGAGGACACACGAGGCTCCCATCAGTTGCTACCGACAAAAAAATCGGCCGTACTCTTTGGATGGGCAGGAGGAGGGATGCAACAGGGGAGCACGAGATGGGGGCGCGAGGTCACGTTGCTTTGGTGAGCTGCCCCCCGCGGTTACTTACGGCCGACGCCGTGCTGCTCTGGTGGGTCGCTCCCCGCGGGTGCGGTCAAGGCTGCCGCGCGCCGGCGACCTGTCCTCACCCTCCAGCCCCCACCCACTACAGAGGACGCACCTCCGACCCGCAGGCGCCTGCAAGGTTCGGGGATGGACAGACCCCCCTTTAGTAAAACGTGGTTTAGTGAAAACAACCTGAGGCCCAAACCTGGCGGGCGCAAGCCTGGAAAATAACTGCTACGGCGCCCTCTCGAGAACCGAAAACGGACAATTCACTAACCGACGTGTCACTGTTGGGGGTTCTGTCCACCCTCGAAAGGTGGCGCGAGGAGCACGCAGCCTGCACGACGGGGGGTCGAGAGGGCCGGGGGTCACGCGGGGAGGCTGCCGCCCGGGGGGCCGACGGGGTCCTCTCCGCAGAGCCGGGCAGCGGGAGCCTGGCCTACCGTGGCGACGTCACTGAGCGAGCGGGTAAGGTCGGCAAGAAGGTGGGCCGCTCCGGCCGAGGCCTTCCCCCAAACGTGCTCGCGTTCTGTACAACATCAGTGTGGGAAATGTTTGGCCGTTCTGGGCCTCTGGGGGCCCTCACCAAGCCACGGGGCCGTCAAAAGAGTTGGGGCTTCCAGGGGCCCCGTACGGAGGAACACAGGACATTACGTGTCTGGGCCCCTTCCTTGCCCCTGGGGCAGTCACCGAAGCGTGCTCGCAAGCGTTGCCCACGATCGGCATCAGGATGATGCCGATAAAATTCTCGGGCATGTGCGCGCCTGCATCAAGGAGGCATGAGGAATGGTCGGCTGGGCGGCGGAGGAAGAGGAGGACTTGGTAGGAAGGAGGGAGAAGCGCAGGCCAATAGCGGGTCAGTGGCACCCCTTGCGGGGGCGGGTATCGAGATGAATGCCCGCTGCGTGGGCCTCGCGAGTTCCACTCTGGGCAATTCCTTCTTGCCTCCCTCTCATGCTTTCTCACCCTCCTTCTTTTGCTCCCTCACTTCTAAACCCTTCCTCCCTACTTCACCCTTCACCCATTCCTCTTCTGCCTCGCAAACACCGCACACCACCCGTGGACCATCGCAAGCCGAACAAACGCTGCGCATGCCACATTCCGACACGGGCAGAGAACTATGGAACCCTGACGCTATGTCTGTTCCAGAAAAGAGCGAGCCAAACCATCTTCGCACTGCGGGGGGGTGCAGGAAGGAACAACAAGGAAGATGGCGGACGAGGGGGGACAATGACGGATGATAAGGGCGGACAAACAGAAAAGCAGGGGGAGCCAAGACGACAATTGATCAGACGGAAGGAAAAGAGGGAGATGGACGGAGAAGGATGATGATGATGATGATGATGATGATGATGATGATGATGAGGATGAGGATGAGGATGAGGATGAGGATGAGGAGGAGGAGGAGGAGGAGTTCGAGCAGTTTGCGAGGCGGCCAGTTCGCCTCTGGGCGCCCCGAAGCAGGCCGCCCGACCGCGGGGCGGCCACGACGGGCGGGAGAGGGCCGCCCCTCTCGGGCCTCCTCGGAGGAGGAGGACGCCCTTCATGACTGAAGGGGCCCCAGGACACACAAATAAATACACACAAATAAAAATATTCCCCATATTTTCCTATATTTTCTGGGTTTCTGTCTTCCCCCCCACTTCCCATATTTTCCCATATTTTCTGGGGAGTCGACGATTAATTGTGTCTGTGTGTTTCTTCCCCTCCTGATTCATGACGAGCACCCCGTCGGCGCGCACCTGCTTCTGCATCCGCGGCACCTGCCGCTCTCGACGCTGTCTTCCTAGCGACCTGGATGGGCTCGCCCACGGACTCGTGGGCCCCGGTCTGCCTCCCCTCCCTCGCGTGGTCGAGCCTCGCCTCGGTGCTCCTCTCGCCGCTCGGCTTCTCTTGGCACTCTCGGGCCAGCAGCATGGCCGGACCTCCAGCACTCCTCGCCCCGCATGCGCTGCAGAAGGCCACCCTGCTCGCCGCCATCGGCTTCCGGCTCCGGCACGCAGCTTGGGCTGCGCGCGGGTGCCCCCTGCTCGGCCCGGCCGCCAGCTCGCCGTCGGACTCGGGCCGCTCGTCGCACCCGTCGCACCCGTAGCTCAGCTTGGTTCCGTTGCCCAGCCGCTGAGGTCTGTGCCTCAGCGCCTTCTCGTCCTCCATCTGGGGGCCCGAACCGTCTGGCACGAAGAGCTGTGGCGACACTTCTCTGTGTGCGAGCGCT